>JAVKPL010008933.1:0-34611 GCA_032173675.1 Gastrolobium villosum | reverse complement strand
TCCAACCAAGGTACCCCTTCCATCCATATACACCCGAGACATTCCTAGTGTTCTCCTATCCGGATCACACACCACGACCCTAGGTCAAGTGGGACTCCCTCTCGGCCATCTAGTCACGTGTACTGGCTTCCACAGGGTTGCGTTCAACCCAGAAAATTCTAAGATTTTAACACAATGTGATGAGGACATAGGAGGTGGCATGATCAAGACAACAGACTTGGAGGACATACAAGGTCTTGGAGGTCCAATGACAAGAGCAAAAGCTAAAAAGGCTAAAGAGGCTCTAAATCTCTTGGTGACCACTTTACTTGAGACAAGCCCAAGTCTAAAGGAAGAAGAGCCCAAAATGATACACTTAATTCAAATTGAAGACTTTGAAGACTAAGCCTCAATGGATATGCATGAAGGCTTTATTTTACTTGGCCTAAATTCTGCACTTAATTTTATTTTCCTTATATTCAGTTAAACTTTTGTAAAAAGGCTTATTGGGCTGGATTATTGGGCTGTCTATTGTCTTTTATGTGTAAGAACTTTTAGGTTAAGCTCAATATGATGTTGCCCACTATATAAGGGAACACCATAGCTTTTGAAGGGGCAATTCGGAATACAAAGATAACCTTTTTTTTTAGAGACTAGCTTCTCTAGAGTTCTTTTGAGAATCTCAGAACTTATCAAGGGTGCTAATCCTTGTGGCGTTCATAGGCTTATCAATCTTTGGATTGTGGTGCCTTCCAATTATTGTTTCTTGATCTTGTTCACAAATTCTTGTATCAATCCCTATCACCCAAACCTTCAATTTCGTCCAAAATAGTCTCGGTTCATATCTCCTGATATACGTGACGGTTTTCGGTTATTCTTGAGTCAAAACCGCGATTCAAAAAGAGATCTTTCATCTCGTTTTGGAAATGTCCGATTCCGAGGTCTGTAGCGTGAGATACGCTCTGTTCTTAACAGGTCGTGTTAGTGGATGAATTTGGGGTTAGAATTTCCATTCCTAGTAGATCCTTTCCTCCTTTCCTATTGGGGATCATATCACAATGTAGGGGACATCTCAAGCTTTAAAATGGCGTATGGCATGTCTCTATTGGACTCTGTGGAGGGAGATATGCTCTCCTTAAGTTTATATAAAATCTGACAATTCTACAGAAAATTCGCCAGAGTTTCCTTTATTTTTGCAAAAATCCCCAAATTGCAAATGTTCAATAGTACCTCAAATGTACCTAATAACCAATAGGTGGCACACACAAGGACCAACAACGCCTTGGGGCACTTACAACCCAACTCAGTTTACATTTATTATACAGTTCATACCATATAGCTCATTTTATAAATTCTTAACTTGTTTCAATCACCAAAGTCCATTTACATGCAATTTCTCAACATACAATAAATCATAAACCTAAAATAGGCCTAAAGCCCTTTCATCATGTTACATCAAGTATCGTTGTACCATTACACTTCTCAATTACATATTACATCTTACAATTCATGATTTAAATTACAACTTACAACATAAAACTTAGAATGACAAATATGACTAGACAGGCAAAATATACATATTCATGATCTACATATTTCCTAGGCCCAACGGCCATCTAAATGCAAAAGCACTAATCTTCCCATGACTCATCCTAAGGGCCTCTTGCCCGCCGCTCCACTGCCACAGCTACTTCCTGAAATAAAGTCCCCAAGACAGGGTGAGATATACGAATATATCTCAGTAACCCAGAGGTTCTGGAGAAAACTCCGCCCAATGGCTCACTTCGATGCATATAAATAATATACAACAACATCACTTAAAACGGGATATAGCAAGGGATTTAGAGAAACTGGGGAATATCGGGATACAAAATACGATGAAGCGGGATGGTAGCTACCAATACCATGCAACATCCTCGTCATATATAAGCCAATGGGTCTCATCCAAGGTGTGTTCCTAGAACATCCAACCAAGGTACCCCTTCCATCCATATACACCCGAGACATTCCTAGTGTTCTCCTATCCGGATCACACACCACGACCCTAGGTCAAGTGGGACTCCCTCTCGGCCATCTAAACAGGGCAGTCACGTGTACTGGCTTCCACAGGGTTGCGTTCAACCCAGAAAATTCTAAGATTTTAACACAATGTGATGAGGACATAGGAGGTGGCATGATCAAGACAACAGACTTGGAGGACATACAAGGTCTTGGAGGTCCAATGACAAGAGCAAAAGCTAAAAAGGCTAAAGAGGCTCTAAATCTCTTGGTGACCACTTTACTTGAGACAAGCCCAAGTCTAAAGGAAGAAGAGCCCAAAATGATACACTTAATTCAAATTGAAGACTTTGAAGACTAAGCCTCAATGGATATGCATGAAGGCTTTATTTTACTTGGCCTAAATTCTGCACTTAATTTTATTTTCCTTATATTCAGTTAAACTTTTGTAAAAAGGCTTATTGGGCTGGATTATTGGGCTGTCTATTGTCTTTTATGTGTAAGCACTTTTAGGTTAAACTCAATATGATGTTGCCCACTATATAAGGGAACACCATAGCTTTTGAAGGGGCAATTCGGAATACAAAGATAACCTTTTTTTTTAGAGACTAGCTTCTCTAGAGTTCTTTTGAGAATCTCAGAACTTATCAAGGGTGCTAATCCTTGTGGCGTTCATAGGCTTATCAATCTTTGGATTGTGGTGCCTTCCAATTATTGTTTCTTGATCTTGTTCACAAATTCTTGTATCAATCCCTATCACCCAAACCTTCAATTTCGTCCAAAATAGTCTCGGTTCATATCTCCTGATATACGTGACAGTTTTCGGTTATTCTTGAGTCAAAACCGCGATTCAAAAAGAGATCTTTCATCTCGTTTTGGAAACGTCCGATTCCGAGGTCTGTAGCGTGAGATACGCTCTGTTCTTAACAGGTCGTGTTAGTGGATGAATTTGGGGTTAGAATTTCCATTCCTAGTAGATCCTTTCCTCCTTTCCTATTGGGGATCATATCACAATGTAGGGGACATCTCAAGCTTTAAAATGGCGTATGGCATGTCCCTATTGGACTCTGTGGAGGGAGATATGCTCTCCCAAAGTTCATATAAAATATGACAATTCTACAGAATATTCGCGAGAGTTTCCTTTATTTTTGCAAAAGTCCCCAAGTTGCAAATGTTCACTAGTACCTCAAAGGTACCTAATAACCAATAGGTGGCACACACAAGGACCAACAACGCCTTGGGGCACTTACAACCCAACTCAGTTTACATTTATTATACAGTTCATACCATATAGCTCATTTTATAAATTCTTAACTTGTTTCAATCACCAAAGTCCATTTACATGCAATTTCTCAACATACAATAAATCATAAACCTAAAATAGGCCTAAAGCCCTTTTATCATATTACAAAAAGTATCGTTGTACCATTACACTTCTCAATTACATATTACATCTTACAATTCATGATTTAAATTACAACTTACAACATAAAACTTAGAATGACAAATATGACTAAACAGGCAAAATATACATATTCATGATCTACATATTTCCTAGGCCCAGCGGCCATCTAAATGCAAAAGCACTAATCTTCCCATGACTCATCCTATGGGCCTCTTGCCCGCCGCTCCACTGCCACAGCTACTTCATGAAATAAAGTCCCCAAGATAGGGTGAGATATACGAATATATCTCACTAACCCAAAGGTTTTGGAGAAAACTCCGCTAATGGCTCACTTCGATGCATATAAATAATATAAAACAACATCACTTAAAACGGGATATCGCAAGGGATTTAGAGAAACTGGGGAATATCGGGATACAAAATACGATGAAGCGGGATGGTAGCTACCAATACCACGCAACATCCTCATCATATATAAGCCTATGGGTCTCATCCAAGGCGTGTTCCTAGAACATCTAACCAAGGTACCCCTTCCATCCATATTCACCCGAGACATTCCTAGTATTCTCCTATTCGGATCACACCCCATGACCCTAGGTCATGTGGAACTCCCTCTCGGCCATCTAAACAGGGCAGTCACGTGTACTGGCTTCCACAGGGTTGCGTTCAACCCAGGAAATTCTAAGATTTTAACACAATTTGATGAGGACATAGGAGGTGGCATGACCAAGACAACGAACTTGGAGGACATACAAGATCTTGGAAGTCCAATGACAAGAGCAAAAGCTAAAAAGGCTAAAGAGGCTCTAAATCTCTTGGTGACCACTTTACTTGAGACAAGCCCAAGTCTAAAGGAAGAAGAGCCCAAAATGATACACTTAATTCAAATTGAAGACTTTGAAGACTAAGCCTCAATGGATATGCATGAAGGCTTTATTTTACTTGGCCCAAATTCTGCACTTAATTTTATTTTTCTTATATTCAGTTAAACTTTTGTAAAAAAGCTTATTGGGCTGGATTATTGGGCTGTCTATTGTCTTTTATGTGTAAGCACTTTTAGGTTAAACTCAATATGATGTTGCCCACTATATAAGGGAACACCATAGCTTTTGAAGGGGCAATTGAGAATACAAAGATAACCTTTTTTTTAGAGACTAGCTTCTCTAGGGTTCTTTTGAGACTCTCAGAACTTATCAAGGGTGCTAATCCTTGTGGCGTTCATAGGCTTATCAATCTTTGGATTGTGGCGCCTTCCAATTATAATTTCTTGATCTTATTCACAAATTCTTGTATCAATCCCAATCACCCAAACCTTCAATTTTCGTCCAAAATAGTCTCGGTTCATATCTCCTGATATACGCGACGGTTTTCAGTGATTTTTGAGTAAAAATCGCGATTCATAAAGAGAACTTTCATCTCGTTTTGGAAACGTCCGATTCCGACGTCTATAGCGTGAGATACGCTCTGTTCTTAACAGGTCATGTTGGTGGATGAATTTGGGGTTAGAATTTCCATTCCTAGTAGATCCTTTCCTCCTTTCCTATTGGGGATCATATCACAATGTAGGGGACATCTCAAGCTTTAAAATGGCGTATGGCATGTCCCAATTCAACTTTCACAAACCCATGGCATCATGCAAAATTTTCTAAGTTATGAACATATTTTCACCAATAATCTTTATTGCATTTCTAGCTCAAATACATCATTCTAAGACATTATCATCTAATACACTTTTTCCATTTGAGCTCTCTAACATAACAAATCAACTATTTAAAGCCTAGGGTTCATGATTTTGATCTAACAATTAAACCATAGAAATGATGCAAAAACATACTCACAATCAAGGCTTGATACTCCTCCAAGACTTATCCAAGCAATGGAAGCCCAAATGACTCCAAGCAATGGAAGCCCAAATGACTCCATGAACATCAATTTCCTCCAAGAATTCGAAACTCATTTTGGCCAATATCTCCATAAAGAGGCGATTTCAAGGCTTGGGAGTACCACCAATGGTTTTAGAATGTGTTTCCCAATGAATTTCAACACAAAAATCAAAGGATTTGGTGGAGAAACGAGAGATTTGTGAATCAAAGAAAACTTGGAGGTGTTTTCATGGGGGAAAAGGGGCGCACGGCTGCAAGGGGAGAAAGAAGAGAGAGAAGATGGTGATTTGTGAGGGATAGTCATGAGGTTTAAGTGGATTTGAGTGGGGGCGGGTCTCACACGCGATTTAACTTTAATCAATCACCTAATTCCGATCACAAATTCAAAATCTACATATTTTTCTGGTTCATGACATATTTTTGTTTCCTAAAAATACTCATAAAAATTTCACTCTTATCGGTACAATTATACTGCAGTATTTTTACACCGGGAAAATCGTTATTCATCAAAATTTTCAAAACTTGCATATTCACTCGATTTTTTGTCCTGAATCCATTTCCGACATTATTTTTATCATTTGAGATCTCCTACTCAATTTTTCACGCCTCGGGTTACATTTTTGGCAAATTACCATTTTGCCCTTGTACACATTTTGACCCTAATTTCTGGATTTTTGCTAGTCATACCCTTTTAACCCACATTATATCATATAATTCATATTTAAATTTATGAGGTGTTATATTCATCCCACCTTTTTGGAATTTTGTCCGCAAAATTAAATTATACTCATATGCTAACTCAGGATACAGCCGGAGAATCTCAGTCTCCCGTCCCCAAGTATCTTCATCAGGTGTGCGGGCTTCTCACTGAATATTTAATATTTCATCTTTCTTGTTTCTCAGCCTCTTTACACAATGGCCCAGCATTTCAAAGGGCCCAATGGGAGACTTTAAGTCCTCCCAATTTCAATATCATCCGGTGTTACCACATGTGAACATCCGGAGCATACGTCGCAGTTACGAATTTCCTCTGCTTTACCATTTCATTTTAACAAGTTGGTTATATAAAAATATAGAGCCCATCATTTATCTACATAGGATCATATCCAGTCTAATACAATCCGTGCCTCACGGGCACTATCACTTTCTGACACATTTCAACCAATACTTATCCATCATTTGAATTTTATTCTTGTGAACTCTAGAACTTTCGTCATTGAATCCTCCTTAGCAACACTCATCACATGTTTTTACTTTATTAAACAATCACTTTTTCTACACATCTTAGCCCACATTTTACATCGTTATGGAATCTCAACAGTTCCTCAGTGCAATTTCACCGAGTTTATCACCTAGTTTACGCTCATTGTAAATTTCCTTTTCTGAGGGAATAATCCCCACTTATGGCATTTAGCCACAGGTTGTATATACATATACTTTTTTCTCATGTTCTTAACCTACAACGTGCAATTCCACTTCTGCACTTGATCTTAAAACAAGCACCATCTCTGTGCCCAACTGTCGAATCTAACCTTACAGGTTTACCAACTTTCACCAAAACACATTGGCGAATCACTTTCTCAAGACATTTAACCGTTACTTAATGGACCACACATTACCATTATTAATCACATTGGCCATTTCGAAGCCTTCAACCACGAATTCACTCATGAATTTCTATATACTAGATCATACTTACAATTTCACCTAACCATCTCAAAGATTGACATATAATTCATCATTGATTTTCACATTAAAGGAAGTATGACTAAGATTTCCACTAACAACTATGTTTACATATTGTTCCATACTTACGTTATCAACTCCACACATGTTTCATTCTGTACACCTCACCTTCATAATCATTTCATTCAACTAGTACGTATCATTCTAAATACCATATCATATCTCTCTCATACATGTCCCATCATATAGGGATTTCCGAAACCTACTTATCATGTCATATGGAACTAAATCCATCTCCATCATTACTTTCATAATTCAATATTAGTGGGTATACAAGTCTCTAAGAATACATCAGTTTACTACAACCATATGATCATACATCATGGTACCTAGCCAAAAACAACATCAACATTGTGTATTTTCAACACGTCTCCCACCATAAATTGCATATACAATACTCCATCAGTAACTCTACCACCAGGGCAGAGATATCAACCTTTTATTTAACTTAACATGATTCTATTTACCAGCTGTTATCACACCTTCGTACTTGACTCCATCACAATTAATCTTTTATGAAAGGCCATTGGCCACCATCTTAGCTTAACATCTCATCATCACAAGTCTTCCCAGAAGACCTTGACTCAATCCATCAGTACTAATTAATTTTCTATTCCCTTCACATAGGGTGAGACTCCCACGATCCACTTCACAATATTCGTAAACCCAATTCCATATCACCATACTTGGTACATGCACCTACACATCTCCGAGTGCTCAACAATCATACCTCAAACTACCTTCTCATGGCAACTCACATACGGTATTCGATTTGATATATTATCGTTCACTTAAAGCTATCTGAATTCACCTCTTGCGTTCCTCACACGATACAATCCTCCAATGTAGTGGGTAAAAATATCCTCAGGTTTAACCCCTCGAGCTCTTGATGTCCTAAGGGCCCCAGGTGCAATGACCCACCGATCAGAGAATCTGTCCTTATAATTCACGCAAGAAGAGGTAACACACTATCAGCTATACTAACAGTCCCACTGATACAGGATACTACCTCCTATCACATTACTTGTACTAGATAATAATAATCTTTGGGAACATAGTCCATACGGAGATAGTCATACACTCCGGGCATATAAGCCGCACAGAGATAACTATATTCATATCATATCCGTATATAACGGCAAAAGTGTTTTGTATAGACACACAATGGTATACTAGTTATATCTTACATATGCATAATCCACTATGACTTCCTAGATATGGTTCTTTCCTCGAACAGTCTACTCATTTAACTTGACTAGTCATTAGACCTAGTCCATAACATAATCATCACCACATGATTCCAACATCTTTCTCATACTTCGGTACATATTTTACAACTCTTAATAGTACTCGTACTCGGTTACAGTTCTAATCCATTGTCCAATATGACTCATAGAAGCTATGCTCAACACTGTAGAGTAACCCATCAATCTTCGTAATAATCTTTCCTCTATGTGACTATAGAATGTCTATTTCATTAAAACACCATCACTTTTTCTCTCAGTATTCCACTACGACACGAGGAGTGCCATCATTTCCTAGTCCACGCAGTCAGCGCATCAGGACCACCAGGTAAATCTCAACTTCGACCGGTGCTCGCCTGGGACTTCCAAGAGCAACACCTCTTTGGATACAATCCACAAGGGAACCCGGGACAACCTTAATTGTCACATTATTACCAACATGTATACTATTGTGTAACTTGTACACCGGGACTCCATCATGAATCTCCAACTAGATTGAGCGTCTAATGACACTCCCAAGAGACACTCTCTTCAGATGCTTCCCATAATAGGGGATTTCACTTAACATTATTGTTCTTTTAGCAGAGAATTTACTAATTCATTACAACACACACACACACACACACACACACACACACACACACATATATATACATATATATATATATATATATACATATATATATACATATATATATATATATACATACATATATATATATATATATATATATATATATATAGGCGCCCAAGCCTTCACAAACTACATGTATATATACTGGCACTTAGGCCATCACAGGATCATTATCCATCTCTTTATCATAGTATATATATATATATAAACCATCATGCTATTTTGTATTATTATAGTTCATTTCAAATATCCCTAGCAATTATGCCCTTTCAAAATACAATAATCACTTCTTGGAGTTTCCAAGAGACATCCATTCAGGGTCAATCCTCTTATGTAATATACCACCTGAACCCCTACAAGGAGCCATTCTCAAGTAAAATCCTATACATCAATGCACACATATAATCAGGTCACATCATAACCAATTCACTACTACTCAGCCTTATAAAAGCAGATTAATACCATTACTATACAACATTTAATCATACTTTCTCATATCACATTTGTTTCCCTTATGACACATTTGTCAAGTCAAACCCTCATTCTATTATAGACCATCATACTCAATAAAATTTGTATAATGCCATCCATGGTAATTTCCTCAACTTCTTACATTGTACTCTCTATACATTATGATATCCTCACTTATGTTCAGTCAACATTTAATCTTCATGGACTAAAGTCCCATTTCTCAACATTGAAGTACCTAACGCATCATTTTCATAGTTATTTTAAGGTACTCCCATCCTTCAATCCAGATTTCAAAGATTCAATTTATTTCTACATCCAAACATCTTAATTCATCCAAGTGTACGCCCTTCTCAAGGGTCTTATAACATTCTTACCTAACCTTAATGTGACTAAGCTTACACATAAGCATACATATTCCAACTTTCAAGAATCCATCGGGGTTCCAAGCCACTCACCATGTTAAAGTTATACCACTAATTCCATATATACTCAATTGTTTTAACTACTCCCTACATACAGGGAAGATTCACCAATATCATCATCATAATATCAGACCATTTCAATCATACTCACTAACCATGAGTCCACCATTTCAACTATGGTAGCATTCTACCAAAAATAATTAGACACACCTCTAATCATTCTCACTGAGTTCTTAATTACATCAATTTTACTTACAACATCTTTGTCTGTGGAGCAATCAACACTGCAACCACCACCACAATCTAAGGATTGGCATTGGTGCTCCAGGGTTGTCACGAAGGCATCTTATAATAGCCACACATATAACATGAAGGAATGGGTTGATCAGGCCCAAACTAAGGAATCACATGTGTAGTAATCAATAAGAGTCTACGTACAACTATACAGCACTTAATACAATCACACAATCATCAGAGTTTCCTAAGAAACTGTTCTGACACCATAAAATGTAACAGCCTGTAGTTCACCGGTGTTGTTATCAGTAATTATGATATTAAGCGCAGTTACAATCACAACAGTTCATTTATAAATACGGGTAAACTTTTTCCTTTTTAATATCGTTTATACCTTTAAAATAACTGTGACCATAACTCAAAACTTCATGCGGAATTATTAATACTATAGCCTAATACCATGCAACTTTCGTTTAAAGGTTGCTAAGTGGTTCCCATAAAACAACAATTTCATGCCTCACAAATGCATTTCATCACTTAGTATGTCATTGATTTTCTCTTTAGCTTCACGTGGGTTCAAACCGTGCTCAATTCGGAGCACCGTAGCTCAAGTTATGCATTTTCTAAAAAACATGATGTTGAACCCACTGTTCCCGGCGCGATTTGCGCCAGGAACGGCGCGATTTGCACCAGGAACGGCGCGATTTGCACCATGAAACAGAGGCTTTCCTGACCCAATGGCGCGAGGTGTGCCAGAAATGCATTTCCCCACTGTATCTTGGCACGATTTGCGACACCACCGCGCGATTTGCGCCAACGTTCCGGAGCTTACACCTAGTCATAGTATTTCACCCCTAACTGGAGTTATACTCATCCGATTGATGCGATCTTGGTCTCGTTGGAAAGCTAAAAGAAAGATCTATAACTTCCAAGAAGGCCAAGAGGTCAAATTCCATCATATATGAGATTAAAAGTGGGCAGCAACCTATTTGTATTTCCAACATTTCCCGAAAATTTGCCAGAGTTCCCTTTGTTTTTACAAAAATCCCCAATTTTGCTAAGGCAACCTAAGATATCAAGGTATATAAAATCATATGGGTGGGACACACAAGGACCAACAATGCCTTGGGGCACTTACAACCCATCACAGTCCATTTACATGTATGATAATCATTATGTTTCAATCACCAAAGTTCCATTGCATGCTTTTGTTAACTATCATTATAATCAATTCATAAACTAGGCCTAAAGCCCTTCACATTACATTTACATGCTTCCAATACATCATAGGTGGCTATGGACAGATCCCATGCTCACACAGAATATACATATAATCAAAGTATAGTTATACAACCATTCTTGAAAGACTTACACATGGTCATGAATATACAAAGCATGGCATTATTAACATGCACAAGTTCATGACCTAAGTGTATCCAACTAAATCCTCTAACATGCGATGCCTTCCATATGCGCCTCATGCTCCACTTTTTCAGGCTCAACCTAACCTGAAATGATGTCCCCAAACGCAGGGTGAGATATACAAATATATCTTAGTAAACCAAGGGTACTAGAAGATCACTCCACCCCATGGCTCACACAATGTGCAATAATCAACATAGTATGAAATGCATGACATACAATATCACAACAACTGGGCACAAATCCAAGAACATCCACATCAGGATGACGTTCAAGGACCCTATCGTATAACTCCTAGAATCTTCCTGGTGCCTCTCCCATGGTTGAGACGACCCCATGGCAAAACCCAACTGGAACTCCTCATGAGCCCTATCCAGTGGAAGTCCCACGTTTGGATCATCCTGGTATCGCTCCCAGAGTCGGCCCTATGGCAAAACCCGACCAGAATCCCCAACGGAATATCCTGCGGAAGTCAAACCAACACACATCTACTGGCCAGAGATCGAAAATTCACACACAACATGCTCCAAGCATGTCACACAATCAAGCAATAATGCATGAACATACATATTCACACAATGTTCAACAACACAAATTCTAACCACAACATTCCACTAGGCGTGGTGGAGCACACATGGGACTAAACCCAAGTTCCAAAGGTTTACCTCGACTCCGAAGCCAATGCTCCACACGTAAGCTCCAAGCTTAATCCGCTTCCATAGCATCCGTGAGAGGCAACCTGAATGATCAACAATCATGATCGTCAATCAATTCCAAGACAACAATTCAATCTCAAACTTCATACCCAAACTCATTCACTTAGGCCAAAGGGTTATTTACACTTATTTTTCCTTATACATCATCATAGGCCAATTTACCACATACTCAATACATCCAACATTCTTCCAATTTCACAACATCATACCAACCTATTATCCATTCAAACATCACTTACAATCATACAACACCAATTTTTACATCATCAACCCACCATTACCACAATAGGTCGAATTGCTCATGCCCATCAATTTAGGGGTATTCAATCCAATTCAACACTCATACTCATCATATAATCATATGACAACTCATCAATCCATTCATTACACAATTCAACTTTCACAAACTCATGGCATCATGCAAAATTTTCTAAGTTATGAACATATTTTCACCAATAATTTTTATTGCATTTCTAGCTCAAATACATCATTCTAAGACATTATCATCTAATACACTTTTTTCATTTGAGCTCTCTAACATCACAAATCAACAATTTAAAGCCTAGGGTTCATGATTTTGATCTAACAATTAAACCATAGAAATGATGCAAAAACATACTCACAATCAAGGCTTGATACTCCTCCAAGACTTATCCAAGCAATGGAAGCCCAAATGACTCCATGAACATCAATTTCCTCCAAGAATTCGAATCTGACTTTGGCCATTATATCTACAAAGAGGCGATATCAAGGCTTGGGAGTACCACCAACGGTTTTAGAATGTGTTTTCCAATTAATTTCAACACAAAATTCAAAGGATTTGGTGGAGAAACGAGAGATTTGTGAATCAAAGAAAACTTGGAGGTGTTTTTATGGGGGAAAAGGGGCACACGGCTGCAAGGGGAGAAAGAAGAGAGAGAAGATAGTGATTTGTGAGGGAAAGTGATGAGGTTTAAGTGGATTTGAGTAGGGGCGGGTCCCACACACGATTTAACTTTAATCAATCACCTAATTCCGATCACAAATTCAAAATCTACATATTTTTCTGGTTCATGACATATTTTTGTTTCCTAAAAATACTCATAAAAATTTCACTCTTATCGGTACAATTATACCGTAGTATTTTTACACCGGGAAAATCACTATTCATCAAAATTTTCAAAACTTGCCTATTCACTCGATTTTTCGTCATGAATCCATTTTCGGCATTATTTTTATCATTTGAGATCTACTACTCAATTTTACATGCCTCGGGTTACGTTTTTGGAAAATTACCATTTTGCCCTTGGTACACATTTTGACCCCAATTTCTGGATTTTCGCTATTCCTACCCTTTTAACCCACATTATATCATATAAATTCATATTTAAATTTACGAGGTGTTATATCTCTTCTCTCTGGTTCTTGTCTAGAACTATGAACTTATTAAGAAGTTTATTCTTGTGGCGTTCAAATCAGACTTATCACTCACCTTCTTCTTTCTTGAGTGTGGCGTCTTTATCCTTCTTATACCCTCTTTGGTTCTTATTTTCCATGGATAACGGGTCAAGGTTCTTTATTTCTTGTTTTAAATTTCTGATTGTAGAAACGATCCTAACTAAATTGGTCTTGGGTCTCACTATTCTTGGTGAGGTTCATATCATTTAGTATCAGAGCTAGTCTTCTAAATTAGGTTTAATCTATCCTTATGACAAGTCGATGAGATTAACAAAGCATTGGTCCTAAAATAGCATATGATTGTACTCTTGTATAAGGAGGCTTGCTTTAACACTAATGAAGTTGATTCTTCTTTGCCTAGTGCAATTGTTTCTGTTTTGCAGGATTTTGAGGATGTGTTCCCTGAAGAAATCCCCGATTGTTTACCACCGATAAAAGGGTATAGAGCACCAAATTGATTTCATACCAGGGGCAACAATTCCAAATAGGCCAGCATATAGAATCAACCTTGAAGAAACAAAGGAACTCCAAAGGCAAGTTAATGAGCTTATGCAAAAGGGGCATGTGCGTGAGAGCATCAGTCCATGTGCTGTTCCAGTATTGCTTGTGCCTAAGAAAGATAGTTCTTGGAGGATGTGCGTTGACTGTTGATATGAATAAGGAGACAACACCTAGTAATCCATTGCAATTGCCAAACGGGCCAATAACAAGATCAAGGGGCAAGGTGTTCAAAGAAGCTCTTAGTGGGCTGATCCAGCAAATGTGGGTTAATCATGAAGACATCAATTTCAAGTTTATTCATAATCACATTTTAGTCAATGAAATCAATGCAATGGAGGTTGAGTGGAATGAGTAGCAATTTCCAATGTCATTTAATGCTTAGTGGGCCTGAAAGCATTTTCAATGTTGTTAATGCTTAGTGGAGTTGATTCACATTTCCAATGTCATTAATGTTTAGTGGGCTGGTTTGAGTTTTTTCCTTTTCCAAGTTGTCAACTTTTAATTGGTGTCTTTTCATTTGCTAGTATTTTCCTATTCTTGGACTGATGTTCCAAGTATAAATAAGGGAGGATACAACTTTTGTAATCAGATTTTGAAGTTTTATATAATATAATAGAGAGGTTTCTTCTCTCTGGTTCTTGTCTAGAACTATGAACTTATCTAGAAGCTTATTCTTGTGGCGTTCAAATCAGGCTTATCACTCACCTTCTTCTTTCTTAAGTGTGGCGTCTTTATCCTTCTTATACCCTCTTTGGTTCTTATCTTCGATGGATAACGGGTCAAGGTTCTTTATTTCTTGTTTTAAATTCCTGATTGTAGAAACGATCCTAACTAAATTGGTCTTGGGTCTCACTATTCTTGGTGAGGTACATATCATTTGGTATCAGAGCTAGTCTTCTAAATCAGGTTTCATCTATCCTTATTTTATTGTTAATCCTTTTTTTATTTCTATTTCATTCTCCTTCTTGTGTCAATTGGTACTGGTTCAAAAAAAAGAAAAAGAATCTTAGTATCTTCAGAAGGAAAAAAATGAAAAAAAGAAAATCAGATCCAAATCCCTTGATGTAAAACTTGTCTCTTTGAATTCTTTTCAGTTTTTTCTTTTCTATTCTAGCGTGCACTTCCCTTCTTACTTAATTACAGTTATTAGTGCTTAGATTTATTGTCATTCCAACCTTGCTTTGCCGTGAATTCTTGATATAAAAAAAATATTTTCTTGTTTTTCTTTTCTCTTTGTATTGCATCTTGTGATCTGTTTGGATTTCTTCAAGAAAAGTTCAATTGAGTTCAGCTAAGAACTAAAAGAGGGAGTTCAAAAGAGGGGAAAAAGGCAAGAGTGTGTGAGCTTATAAGAGGGTAAAAGCCTAATGTTGAAACACGAGTGTGAGAGCTGTTAATTGGGAGAGAAATACGTGAGGGTGTGTTTGTGAGGATATTTTAACTTTTGTTTTTTGCAGATTAAAAAAAATGTCTCAAGAAGATGCAAGTAATATTGAATTACCAGTTGAAGGAGAGCTTTTAGTGGCTAGAAGAGCTCTTGATGTGCAAGTTAAAGAAGATAAGGAGGAGTTGCAATGAGAAAATATTTTTCATACCAGATGCCATGTAAAAGTCAAGGTGTGTTCCATGATTGTTGATAGAGAAAGTTGTACAAATGTTGCTAGTACTAGTTTGGTGGAGAAGTCAAATTTAGCATATCTGAAGCATCCTAAGCTTAGGCCTACTCCATCGTTCCTTCCTTGCTCGACGGGAGACAAACCCCAAAGAGGTGAGATGTTTTTCTGCATCTTCTTGTTCCTCACCCCTAGAATCGATTCTCATTGGACTTTCCCTTATTGCATGTGCTTGATTCTGCCTTGGTCGCACTCCTCCACCTATTGCATGCTGCTGGAGTTGATGTCTTGGGACGGTGGAGGGTGAAAGACAACTTTCTGTCCGATTTGGTGGTCTATTTGGTGTATAAGCCACAAAACGTAAGTAGAATCTCAAAGTCTTCCTTTATCCCTTGCTGTCCGATCTTACTTGCATGTTAGAAAGATGTAATTTTGGTCATTTCTTCTCCCTTGGTTCTGTTCAGCCGTGCAGCCATATTTTTGGTGCATGCAAGCTATAATAATTAACTTTGTGAATTATAAATAACTTTTCCTAAAGGCTAAACTGTACGCTGAATTGGGAGGAAAAGTAGTAGCTATACGGGGGTTAAATTAAGTGTGCAGCCTGCTTATGAGTCTTCCTTAGCCCAATCATAGGTTTGGTAGAGTTGGGTATATAAACAAAAATAATGAGCATCCTTTTTATGCTAAACACCGAACCTCAAGCTCCTTTTTGTCTACCTCATTATTCGGTCTGCATATGTGTGTATCTTAGGAGGACAATTTCTTTGTTTATTATTTCTCCTTGCTGTACAGCCGTGAACTATTGGCTATTGATGAATACAAAACTTAAAGACTAAAACTTTGAAGCTTGAAGTATAGCCCTTTGTGTTGTTAAATCGGTCTATGGGTTATGAAACTTGGCTAAACCGTGCTTATGTTAAAAATGTATACACAGTTTGCTTATGACTTTGCCCACTCAACCGTAAGCTTTATAGGAAGAAAGTTTCTTTTGTTTTGTCATTTTCCCTTTATTCTGCTTTTACGAACAAGCATTGGGCATGGTGCTTGCAAATTCCAAATAATTTGACATGTGGCCATGGAAATAGCTCTCTTTAAATTTTGTTGGCCTGTTTCCTTAGACTAGTTTACGAACCTAGCAGTGCATATGGTAATGATTATTTGGACAGAAAGTATTCTTTTGTCATTCATGCCCCATTGCTCAGTTCGGCTACTGTAGGTAGTTAAGAAGTATTATGTTGTCATTTTTTTATTCTGTTCAGCTGCTAAGCCTTTGGCCTTTGATGTATGTAAATCTAAAGAATTAAATTAAGAGCTTGGAAAATAGCTCCCTGCTATACGTTTGGGGCTGTCCTTTGAATCAGTATAATAATCTAACCTTGCATGTTTTTAATCAATAAGGACAGCATGCTATAAAATAATTTACTCATGGCTAAGTAAGAGAGGTGGTGTTATGTTAAAGAAGGAATTAAATACTTTAGGGAATAGTCATAAAAATAAGAACGAATCTGTATGCTTTGTAGAACCCTTGGATGTGTCACTTAAGAACCATTTGGTACTGCACTTTGAAGTCTGAAAATTTACTAGTTATGAGCTTTGAAATTTGACTATAAGTCATGTACTAAGAAGAGTGGAAACACTAAATAATGCGTAGAAGTCATAAAATGAATATACTAAGTACCTAGTGAAGGTTGAAAACCGAACTTGCATGTGTAGAATACCTTGGATTTTGTCAATTAAGGACAATTGGCAAATTAATGTGATGGCGGAAAATTCGCTTAGCATATGAACAGGGAAAACGATTATAAATCAAGGATTTAGGAGAAAGGGAAAGCTATGTAATGTATAGGAAATGTATGTAATAAATTCTAACTTGATACATGTATTGGTTAGGTGCGCAAGATCCTAAATGTGGACTATTCGGTGATGTGTTGATTAAAAATGTTAAAGACTCGAGGTAAGTGTTTGGTGGTGAGACCTATTGTGACTATTAGCTAGTGTAAGGAATTTTGAATTGTTGCTCACATGTGCCTTGGATTCGTCTGCTTTTAAAGATTATTTGTATTCTGCCTTTGGACTTGACATGATGGAAATTCTATTTTGGGAAGTATTTGTTATTCGGCAGTTTGGTATTAAAAATACAAGAAATATATGCTATTATGATTATGATGTAGTCTTGCATATGCACATCATAATTCATCTATTTCTGTTTGTGTGTGAATCATGTCATGGCATACAACATTATGCATTCATCTTGGAAACCGAAGCATATAATAAAAGTAAGCATATAATTGAGCACGCATCATATAGGCATCCCTCCGGTACCAGGGTATGGGACACTTGGCTTCAGTCCGCATAGGTCCAGTGGAATTCACCTTTGGGAGCCCTATGGAATCTCCACTATGTTAGTTAGTAGTACGCGCACAACAGTGCTATGAGCGTACATTACTTTGGTGTTATATACGCACTTTGATTAGAAATTTGGCGTTATATACGCACTATGAAGATATGTTAGCATCTATCCGGAAAATTTATATGTTGATGCGACTGTTTTGGAATTTTGTAACTAGTCTAATATTGTTGCTTTACTCGTTTTACTATCACACTAGTGGTTTTTTTCTCACCCCTTCAGGGGCTCAATTCTCATAAATTGCAGGAGGACTTAGAAGCATGTGAAGAAGTATTTGATGACGTGATTTCATGGGAATGTTTTGTTTAAGTTTTGCTGTTTGTGAAACCCTGCTGTTTAATTGATGTTTCTGTTGGATGTATGTTGTATATTCGGCCTTGAGGTAGCCTTTTAAGAACGACACTTTATGATGTATATTCTGTTTGAAAAGAGTTGTGGCATGATTTTTATATTTCGTCTGAACTTAGGTGATTCTGGAAATTAAAATGTCAAACCAAATTCTGCTGTATTTAAATTCGGAGTTTTTGAACTGTTTTCGCGAGCACTTTGCAAGTTGTCGTTCTGGGGCTACAGACCTCCGGATGAGGTATAATTTATATGTATGTAAATCCCCAGTTGTGTACTTTCAAATTATATAAAGATTACATTCAAAGCTTATAAGCCTGATTTATTATGATTTTTACAAGTCAGAAGGTTTTTGGAAAAATACACCGAATTTTCGAGTAATTTGCGTGTTCTGTTTCTGGGGCTACAGATCTCCGATTGACATATAATTTATATGATTGTAAAGCCCCAGATGTCTAGTTTCTTCGTAGCAAAGAAGAATTTTGTAAGCTTTTGTATTCGGATTTACATGATTTTTACAAGACAGGCTGTTTTTAGGAAAAATCAGAGTTGTGCAGCGAAAGCCTTTTCAAAAAGCTCTTAGTGGGATGATCCAGCAAATGTGGGCTAATCATGAAGACATCAAGTCCAAATTTATTCATAATCAGAATTTCGTCAATGAAATCAATGCAATGGAGGTTGAGTGGAATAAGTAGCAATTTCCAATGTCAATTCATGCTTAGTGGGCCTGAAAGCATTTTCAATGTTGTTAATGCTTAGTGGAATTGATTCACATTTCCAATGTCATTAATGATTAGTGGGCTGGTTAGAGTTTTTTCCATTTGCAAGTTGTCAACTTTTAATTAGTTACTTTTCATTTGTTAGTCTTTTCCTATTCTTGGATAGATGTTCCAAGAATAAATAAGGGAGGATACAACTTTTCTAATAAGATTTTGAGGTTTTATATAATATAATAGAGAGGTGTCTTATCTCTGGTTCTTATCTAGAACTATGAACTTATCAAGAAGCTTATTCTTGTGGCGTTCAAATCAGACTTATCACTCACCTTCTTCTTTCTTGAGTGTGGCGTATTTATCCTTCTTATACCCTCTTTGGTTCTTATCTTCCATGGATAATGGGTCAAGGTTCTTTATTTCTTGTTTTAAATTCCTGATTGTAGAAGCGATCCTAACTAAATTGGTCTTGAACTCACTATTCTTGGCGAGGTTCATATCATTTAGTATCAGAGCTAGTTTTCTAAATAAGGTTTGATCTATCCTTATTTTATTGTTAATCCTTTTTTTATTTCTATTTCGTTCTCCTTCTTGTGTCAATTGATACTGGTTCAAAAAAGAAAAGAAAAAGAATCTTAGTATCTTCAGAAGGAAAAAAAGCACGGCAAAAAAAGAAAGAAGAAAAAACAAAATCTAGTATGTACAGGAGAAAAAAAATGAAGGAAAATAATGAAAAGAAGAAAATCAGATCCAAATTCCTTGAAGTACGACTTGTCTCTTTGAATTCTTTTCAGTTTTGTTCTTTTCTATTCTAGCGTGCACTTCCCTTCTTAATTACAGTTATTAGTGCTTAAATTTATTGTCATTCCAACCTTTCTTTACCCTAAATTCTTGACATGAAAAAAATATTCTCTTGTTCTTCTTTTCTCTTTTTATTGCATCTTGTGATCTGTTTGGATTTCTTCAAGAAGACTTCAATTGAGTTCAGCTAAGAACTAAAAGAGGGAATTCAAAAGAGGGGAAAAAGGAAAGAGTGTGTGAGCTTATAAGAGGGTAAAAGCCTAATGTTAAACACGAGTGTGAGAGCTATTAATTAGGAGAGAAACATGTGAGGGTGTGTTTGTGAGGATATTTTAACTTTTGTTTTTTGCATATTAAAAAAAAATGTCTCAAGAAGATGCAAGTAATATTGAATTACCAGTTGAATGAGAGCTTTTAGTGGCTAGAAGAGCTCTTAATGTGCCCTTAAAGAAGATAAGGAGGAGTTGTAACGAGAAAATATTTTTCATACCAGATGCCATGTAAAGGACAAGGTGTGTTCCATGATTGTTGATGGAGGAAGTTGTACAAATATTGCTAGTACTAGTTTGATGGAGAAATTAAATTTAGCAACTCTAAAGCATCCTAGACCATATAAACTACAATGGTTGAATGATTGTGGAGAAATAAAGGTGAACAAGCAAGTATAAGGATGAGGTAATACAAGCTGGGCATATTCTCTTAGGGCGTCCATGGCAGTTTGATAGACGTGTGATGCACAACGGGTACACCAATAGATACTCATCGATTATGAATAACAAAACCATTACTCTTGCTCCTTTAAGTCCAACGCAAGTGTTTGAGGATCAAGTAATGTTGAGAAAAGAGAGTGACCAGAAAAAAGAAAGAGAAAAACCAGAGAGAAAAAGAGAGTGAAAAACAAGTTTCAGGTATTGAGAAAAGAAAAGAGAGAAAAAAGGAGAACTTCTTTGCGAAAGTCGGTGAGATTAACAAAGTATTGGTCCTAAAACATCCTATGATTGTACTCTTGTATAAGGAGGCTTGCTTTAACACTAATGAAGTTGATTCTTCTTTGCCTAATGCGATTGTTTCTGTTTTGCAGGATTTTGAGGATGTGTTCCCTGAAGAAATCCCTGATGGTTTACCACCGATAAGGGGTATAGAGCACCAAATTGATTTTATACCAGGGGAAACAATTCCAAATAGGCCAGCATATAGAACCAACCTTGAAGAAAGAAAGGAACTCCAAAGGCAAGTTAATGAGCTGATGCAAATGGGGCATGTGCGTGAGAGCATGAGTCCATATGCTGTTCCAGTATTGCTTGTGCCTAAGAAAGATAGTTCTTGGAGGATGTGCGTTGACTGTTGATATGAATAAGAAGACAACACCTAGTAATCCATTGCAATTGCCAAATGGGCCAATAACAAGATCATGGAGCAAGGTGTTCCAAGAAGCTCTTAGTGGGCTGATCCAGCAAATGTGGGATAATCATGAAGACATCAAGTCCAAATTTATTCATAATCAGAATTTAGTCAATGAAATCAATGCAATGGAGGTTGAGTGGAACGAGTGGCAATTTCCAATGTCAATTAATGCTTAGTGGAGTTGATTCACATTTCCAATGTCATTAATGTTTAGTGGGCTGGTTAGAGTTTTTTCCTTTTCCAAGTTGTCAACTTTTAATTGGTGTCTTTTCATTTGCTAGTCTTTTCCTATTCTTGGACGGATGTTCCAAGTATAAATTGTGAAACCAATGCGCTTAAAATGAAGAGTTCATTCATGCAAGAGTTTTGATGATAACTAACAAGCATAGAAGCGACGTTAGAGATAACACAACTCGCAACAATCAAAAGTCAAAGGAAGCAATTCAAACAAGTCAACAAGAGCAAATCATTCAACACACAAGATCATTATTGAAACATGCTCCTAAGAGCTTAGAATCCAAATGTAAAGGTAAATTGATTAATGATGCGTGAATGAGCTCAAAGGATATTTAAATCTATGCATGCATTATCCATGTCATCAATCACTTGAAAGCCTTGATTATTATGAAAAAGATCCTTGACATGTTCAATAACCTCAAAACATTTTATACAAATCAAGGAAATACATTAAAAGTGATTAGAGACTAAAAGGAATGCTTTACAACTCATAAAACTGCACAATCAAAGAAAGTATTCGAATACTACTTGTATGTATTCGAATACTTATGCTGAGAGCAAAATATTCGAATATTTTGAGAAAAGTATTCGAATACTAGTTGAAGTATTCGAATACCTTACGAAAAGTATTCGAATACTTACTGGACAGTAAGTAGTGCAGCGGCTATAAACGGCTAGTTTTGCGAAAATGAGTGTTCAAAGGGTCATGGGGGCCCTCTATAAATAGTGATCACTATTCACATTGAGGGGACACCTTTCCTAATCATTATTCTTACTTTATTTCACATCATTTGCTTACTTTTCATCATCTTGATCATAAATCACCTTTGAGCTTTAATCTTGTGTCATTGATCAATACCTATAAGCTTCAACTTGTATAATCTGTACTTCAAGAGTACAAATCCTTTTCTAAATACTCTCTTCTTTTATGTAAAGGGTAGTGAGACCCTAGTGAAAGAGGTTGCTCATAACCTAAGTAAGTGAGTGGAAGTGTGAAGGTTTCAAGAATCAATATTCTTGAAAGTTGTAGTGGTTTTTCAAGCACCCTTGAAGCTTGATAATTAGTGGAAAGTTGAACGGGCGGTTTCAATCTGGAAGTAGGTCACGGTGGTGGTGACCGAACCAGGATATACAATGTTTGCATTCTCTCTAACTCTCCATCTCTTTATATTGGCATTATTCTGATTACTTGAGCTTATTTATCTCTTCACTTTACATACCATTTGTTTGTGTGAATCTCTATTTTCTAAGCTTTGCTTGTGTCAAACTATTTTAACTTAAGAAAATCGATTTCAACAAAGGAAGTGAGGCATTTTGTGAAAATATTTTTAAAACTCAATTCACCCCCTGGAGTTTGAGGCCACTTGTCCAACATAAATAAGGGAGGATACAACTTTTGTAATCAGATTTTGAAGTTTTATGTAATATAATAGAGAGGTTTCTTCTCTCTGGTTCTTATCTAGAACTATGAACTTATCAAGAAGCTTATTCTTGTGGCGTTCAAATCAGACTTATCACTCACCTTCTTCTTTCTTGAGTGTGGCGTCTTTATCTTCTTATACCCTCTTTGGTTCTTATCTTCCATGGATAACGGGCTAAGGTTCTTTGTTTCTTATTTTAAATTCCTGATTGTAGAAACGACCCTAACTAAATTGGTCTTGGGTGTCACTATTCTTGGTGAGGTTCATAACATTTGGTATCAGAGCTAGTCTTCTAAATCAGGTTTGATCTATCCGTATTTTATTGTTAATCCTTTTTTTATTTCTAATTCATTATCCTTCTTGTGTCAATTGATACTGGTTGAAAAAAAAAATAATCTTAGTATCTTCATAAGGAAAAAAACACGGCAAAAAAGGAAGAAAAAAAACGAAAAGAAGAAAATCAGATCCAAATTCCTTGAGGTAAAACTTGTCTCTTTGAATTCTTTTCAGTTTTGTTCTTTTCTATTCTAGCGTGCAGTTCCCTTCTTACAATTACAGTTATTGGTGCTTAAATTTATTGTCATTCCAACCTTTCTTTACCCTAAATTCTTGACATAAAAAAAATATTCTCTTGTTCTTCTTTTCCCTTTGTATTGCATCTTGTGATCTGTTTGGATTTCATCAAGAAAACTTCAATTGAGTTCAGCTAAGAACTAAAAGAGGGAATTCAAAAGAGGGGAAAAAGGCAAGGGTGTGTGAGCTTATAAGAGGGTAAAAGCCTAATGTTGAAACATGAGTGTCAGAGCTGTTAATTAGGAGAGAAACACGTGAGGGTGTGTTTGTGAGGATATTTTAACTTTTGTTTTTTGCAGATTAAAGAAATATCTCGAGAAGATGCAAGTAATATTGAATTACCAGGTTGAATGAGAGCTTTTAGTGGCTAGAAGAGCTCTTAATGTGCAAGTTAAAGACGATAAGGAGGAGTTGGAATGAGAAAATATTTTTCATACCAGATGCCATGTAAAGGACAAGGTGTGTTCCATGATTGTTGATTGAGGAAGTCGTACAAATGTTTCTAATACTAGTTTGGTGGAGAAGTTTAATTTAGCAACTCTGAAGCATCCTAGACCATATAAACTACAATGGTTAATGATTATGGAGAAATCAAGGTGAACAAGCAAGTGGATGTTTCATTTTCATTTGGAAAGTATAAGGATGTGGTGTTATGTGATGTTGTGCCAATGCAAGCTAGGCATATTCTTTTAGGGCATCTATGGCAGTTTGATAAACGTGTGATGGTACACTAATAGATACTCATCGGTTATGAATAACAAAACCATTACTCTTGCTCCTTTAAGTCCAATGCAAGTGTTTGAGCATCAAGTAAGGTTGAAAAAAGAGAGTGACCAGAAAAAAGAAAGAGAGAAATCAGAGAGAAAAAGAGAGTGAAAAACAAGTTTCAGGTATTGAGAAAAGAAAAGAGAGAAAAAAAGAGAACTTCTTTGCGAAAGTCGGTGAGATTAACAAAGCATCGGTCCTAAAACAGCCTATGATTGTACTCTTGTATAAGGAGGCTTGCTTTAACACTAATGAAGTTGATTCTTCTTTGCCTAGTGCAATTGTTTCTATTTTGCAGGATTTTGAGGATGTGTTCCCTGAAGAAATCCCCGATGGTTTACCACCGATAAGGGGTATATAGCACCAAATTGATTTCATACCAGGGGCAACAATTCCAAATAGGCCAGCATATAGAACCAGCCTTGAAGAAATAAAGGAACTCCAAAGGCAAGTTAATGAGCTTATGCAAAAGGGGCATGTGCGTGAGAGCATGAGTCCATGTGTTGTTCCAGTATTGCTTGTGCCTAAGAAAGATAGTTCTTGGAGGATGTGCGTTGACTGTTGATATGAATAAGGTGACAACACCTAGTAATCCATTGCAATTGCCAAACGGGCTAATGACAAGATCAAGGGGCAAGGTGTTCAAAGAAGCTCTTAGTGGGCTGATCCAGCAAATGTGGGCTAATCATGAAGACATCAAGTCCAAATTTATTCATAATCATAATTTAGTCAATGAAATCATTGCAATGGAGGTTGAGTGGAATAAGTAGCAATTTCCAATGTCAATTAATGCTTAGTGGGCCTGAAAGCATTTTCAATGTTGTTAATGCTTAATGGAGTTGATTCACATTTCCAATGTCATTGATGTTTAGCGGGTTGGTTAGAGTTTTTTCCTTTTGCAAGTTGGCAACTTTTAATTGGTGTCTTCTCATTTGCTAGTCTTTTCCTATTCTTGGACGGATGTTCCAAGTATAAATAAGGGAGGATACAAATTTTGTAATCAGATTTTGAAGTTTAATATAATGAGGACCGATATACTAACTACCACTATTTTTTACTACCAGTTACTACTTTGTTAATCACCGTTAGATTATCATATTAATCAACGGTTATTATCAGTTTTAAATTTTCAATAATCTCTCTCTTCTTTCTCGGCTTTCTCTTCTCCCCTCTCTCTTTAGTTTGCATTTTTTTTTGCTTCTCCATAGCTCCGCCACCAACCACTATCACTGCTCTGCCACCGCCCTCTGACTCTACTCCGTCACCAGCCCAACCGCACCACCCTCTTTTTATGTTTCCTGCAGATAGTTACCCAAATCATTCAAAACCAATTATTTTAAAATCCAAGGCTTAAAGAACGCAAGAACACAAGTGGAAGAGAGTAATCTGGAACTGAAGTGGAAGCTAGGTTTGGGAGTTGGACACGACAACATTGCACTTGGACACGACAACACAAGGTGTCTATATGTTTTTTCTTCAGTTATCTCTGACTTGTTTGTTCACTTTTCTTGAGCTTCTCACTAGTCACTATTTGACTTCCTCGACTTCATAAAGGGTTCAATTTCAATTGGGACCTTGTTCTAGTAAACATTTCTAACCCTGTTGCATTCTCGAAATATTTTTTAGTTCAATTTCCTTCAATTTTTCTTTGTCCGCCCTCTGACTCTGCTCCGTCGTTGTGCTCATATTCCCCATTTTCAATAGGTGTGTTTTTGTTTTTGTATTTGGCATTTCAATTCATTCTTGCAAGATGGGTTTTTAAATTTTGCAGAATTTTATGTTTGTACATCTTTCAAGCATTTGATTTTATTTTTCTGGTTTTAATATGCTCAAGCAATGGTCAGTTGAAGACAGAGAGAAGAAAAATGTAGCTGAAGATAAACTTTTACAGTTGAACTTTGGGAGCTCGAATCTCCAATCTGCAAAGGCTAGTTTTTTTTTTGATTTTGTTCTTTCTTTCCTTTTAGAATTTTCTTATATTTTTTGTTTTCTTGCGATATGAATCCATCTTTCTAAATATTCTCAATTCGTTCAATCAGCTTAAAATCATTGGTCTATCGATGCTACAGTGTCGCACATTGCATTATTTTCGTTTCTATAAACATTGATTTTGCTTCTTTTTTTTCTCATTTTCAATTTCGATAATCAATTATTTTAGGTATCTGACGACCTTGGAAGCATGGACGAAGATGTAATAAATTCTGCAAACTTCAATGAGAATGAAGATGACATGCTTGATAAACTGGGAGATGACATATTGAATGAACCAATTAACAATATGTCAAATAGTATTGTGTTGACGCCGACAAAGAATATTGATTGTTTCATTGAGGTTGGAATGGAATTTTTTGAACGAAAGAATATATTAGACTTGTACACAACATTTGCTAGGACAAGAGATTTTGGAGTTCGGGTTAGAACAACTAAGATTTTGGAGTTTTGGTAGATCAAGGTAACATGTGCTAGAGAGGGTTTTGCAGAAAAAAAAAAGAGTGTTGATCAAGTTTCTCACGGTAATCTGATAAGGAGGACATCATCAGCACGCATAGGGTGTGAAGCTTGTATTAAGGCTTGTACAAATTAAAAAAATAAAATTGTGAAGAATTACATATTTTTCGAACAACCATAATCATGGTTTGGTTTCTCCAATGAGTGTTTCATATCTGAGATCACACAAAAAGATGCCTGCTGCTGCAAAATCATTGATAGAAAAATTCAATGATTCGGGTTTGCCCATCGGAAAGGTTGCCACTATCCTTAGAGGCAATGATGTATTGTTTGATAGTCGAGATTGTTATAATCATATGAAAAATGTGAGAAAAAAGTATATGATGCAGGGGATGCACAAGCTGTGTTACATTACTGTGTTAAACAAAAGACATTGAATCCAATTTTTTTTATTCCATCAAGTGTGATGAAGATGATCGCATGGAAATCTTTTTTTGGATTGGTGCAAGGTCTAGGCAGGCTTATGAGCTTTTTGGGGATGTCATCACCTTCGACACAACATATAGGACTAATAAGTATTCTATGCCATTTGGACCTTTTGTTGGGGTAAATAATCATTTGCAATCAATCTTGTTCGGATGTGCTCTATTAAAAGATGAAACCGAGCAAACTTTTGTTTGGCTATTTGAGGAATGGCTTCGAGCAATGAATGGGAAACATCTGATTTCTATAATTGCTGACCAAGTACATTCAATTTAATTTCATTTTATTGAGTTGTTTCATACATTACTGATTGCATACTTACACGTGTTATTGAATTTGTAGGACATGGCAATTACCAATGCGGTATCCAAAGTTTTTCCAAAAGCCAAACATCGATTTTGTTTGTGGCATATTATGAAAAATTTTCCAGAGAACTTTTCCAATGTTTATCATGAACATGCTTCTTTTAGTAATCAAATACATCAGTGTGTTTGGAACTCCAAAAGCACTCAAGACTTTGATAATAGATGGAATCATATTCTTGTTAAGAATGGTCTTGATGGAAATAAGTGGTTGTATACACTCTATTCAATTAGATCCTCTTGGGTATGATAACTCATATTTTATTGCACTTATTTGTTACTCTTGATTAGTATTTTTAGGATTTATTTGAATAAAATAATGATGTTTTGAGTTAATTTACATTTTTAGTTTTTGATTGGGTTTAATTTATTTTCTTCTGAATTTTTCAGCTTTACGTTATGATATGCTCCCAGCATATATACTTTTATAGATCAAAAAAAGCATTGAATCAGATCTAAAACTGTGTATAAAGGTGTATATATGTGAAATTATTGAATAAAAATTGTCAGACACTCTCTCACTCAAATTCTTTATGTTTATAGGAGAAAAAGGTCAAATAAAGGAGCAGGAAGAAATCAGACAGAATCTCCACGCTTGGAGCGTTCAATTCAACGCTTGGAGCGTAGGAAGAGACCCAAGGCAGTGAGTCTACGCTTCAAGCGTAGAACCCTACGCTTGAAGCATAGACAAGGAAAAATCAGACAGTGTTTCTACGCTTGGAGCGTGGATCCTGCGCTCCAAGCGAGGATTGAAATGGACAGCTGTCAGTTGCGAGGAAAGAAGAATTCTGAGGTGTATAAAAGGGCAAAAGACAGCCTTAAAGATTACAATTGGTCATTCTGAACAAATATTAGGTCATTCTGATGAGGAAGGCTCTGGAGATTTGGAGAGGAACATCTTCTTCTTCTACCTTTCTATAGTTCTTATATTTTGATGTTTTTATTGAATATTGGATTTTTAGCCATGATAATGGTTGGCTAGAACCCCTTTGTTGTGGTTAGGGTCACGAACCCTTGTGAACCCCTGATACAATGGATTGTGTTTATATTTATATATATATCCTTTGAATTTCGTTCTATTCTGATCGTATTGTTATTGTTATTATTAGATCTGATCAATCTAGTAATTGATAGTAAATCTGAGGATTAGGGCCAACAAGAGGAATCTGCGGTGGTTAATCCAGAAAGGGGATAGAACGACGGTATGAACATGATCTAGGGATAGACATGATTCATATTGTAGATGTCTTAATTATCACTCTTTATGCTTGATCTCATATAGGGCACCTCAAGGAATTAGGGTTTTATATGGGGTTAAAGGGTTAATTCTTCAAGGGATTGAGAATTAACTACTGATATTTTTATCTGATAATTATCTAAATTTCGCGATATATATATTGATATTTAAACTTAATCCAGAGTAAAAGGTGGGGATTATCGGTAAGTGTTCTCTAACTGCAGCGCTTTCTCATAAATTTCCAAACTTTCATTTTGTTGGATTTCAAATATTCAAAAAGAACAAAAATACGTTTTATTTTACAAATCAAATTTCTACACAATCCTGACATTCGTGTCAAAAACCTCTTGGATTCTTTAGTCTTCAAAAGAATAGTTTAATTGATTTAGATACACTCTCTGTGGATTCGACCTGACTTACTACTTATTACTTGCGCGATTCGGTACACTTGCCGATCCACGTCAAGTTTTTGGCGCCGTTGCCGGGGAGTGTTTCTCTAAAATCAATTAATCTTGATTTTAAAGATTAAATTGTTTTTATTTTTATGTTAATTTTATTTTTGTTTTGTATCTGTGCTACTAATCTTTTCTCTGAAGTTGTATGCAAAGCAGTGCTTTTCTAAGGAGAAGCGAACGAATTGCTCAAAGGGAGAAGGAAAGAAAAAGGGCACAGACAACTCCCATTCCAGTAGCTGAAACCCTACCACTGGAAATACCAGAGTGAAAGTAAACTGGCCTTTGAAGGCCGATGCATGTAAGGTGTAAAACAAAATTTTACTGCGGAACATACATGCACTCATAGATTCATGCTTTAAGACAGCATGATGTTACCTTGTTTTGGCCTGATCAGTCAGGGAGATGAGATGTCAGGCTTGAAGGGTTCAAACCCTCTAATGGTGATCCACACCACCGTTCGTCTATGATGCAAGAACTCTTTCTTGAAAGCCACCAGATGAACACCACAATGAGGCTTGCTATGCGCACAAGTGGTGAGGGTGGAGGCTAGGTATCCTGTTTGGAAAGGTGTACTGAGCTACCCTACAGAATGGTGCATAGAGGAGGAGAGTTGGCTTGGTTTTCCAATGAAACCTAAGGTGAGGAACATGTCTATTTATGCGCACCCTTTGGAGAGGAGGGGGGAATTCATTCATTCAAAATGAAAAACAAACTTTCAAATTTCTTTGAAAGTTATGCATGAAACAGTGTGATAAGGTGGAGCTGTTGCAAAACAAACTTTGCCAACAACCTCCAATCTTATCCACATGAATTTAAATTCAAATTAATTTAAACTTAAATTCATAAACTATCATATAGTATATAGTTTTCATGCGCATAATTCAGCCCTATAAAGGGTCCAAATACATTGAGCAGTTGCATTCAAAATTTGAATCAACTTACCCACTGATTCCCTCAACCACCAAATCTGAATGGAGGTTTGTTTTAAGTGATAAGATAACACTCTTATCACTTAAAAGTGATGCACCAAACAGCCTAGGGAGAGCCTCCAAAGATGCTTCTTCATCCAAGGAATATGCTCCAATAAGATCCTGTCTTATCCTTTTGTTATGAAACAACTTTTCAAAACCAATTCAAATTCGAATTCAAACACTTGAATTCAAACGTTCAAACATTCAAATTCAAAATTCAAAATTCAAAATTTCAAATTTCAAATTCAAAATTCGAATTTCAAAATTCAAATTCAAATTCAAATTTTAAAATTCAAATTTCAAATTTCAAATTTCAAATTCAAAATTCGAATTTCGAAATTCAAATTCTAAATTCAAATTTCAAAATTCAAATTTCAAATTCAAAATTCGAAATTCAAATATTTGATTATTAATTTAACTAATTAAATTAATTAGTAATGGCTTGGACTATCCAAGCCCATTACTAAACTCCATGCACCACCCACCCATTTAGGTGGGCTTCCAAACAGCTTCTTGGGCTAATAACATTATTAGGCCCAATACCTTTAAAGCTAGTCCATCATAACTACAAGGTGTTAGTGTGTGACCCATTAGGTCCAACTTAGCTACTGACATAACTGGGCTTGGGCCCAACAAGCCCACAACCCAATTAATGACAACACAGAGCACTAGCAATGCTTTGTTGCCCCAGAACTAGTCAGATTAATGACTTGATCATCCTATTGCACATATTTGGTTACCGTATGTATTTCCCTTCGTCTCGGTTATCTTCCCATTAACCTAGGGTAAGGAAATGTATCAACCCCTGCGGTTTAGGGTAAGCTTTATTCGAAATAGGGAATCTTCAATTTACTGACTCTAAAGGCAGATCATCTCATGATCTCTTTTACTATGCATAGATTCCCGAGTCCCTGTAAATGTCATCCCGATTTCTCCGGTTTACAGATAACCTAATCTCTCACAGAGATTTGACGAATTCCTTCGGCTTATTACCCTAGCCCTGTGCCCTTTAAGGACACGCCCAACAGTATACCTATGAGTCTCCATGTTTCAGGCAGACGAGGTATACAATCAAAACATGCCTTCGAGAACACAGTCTAGGTAATAACTTCTGGTCTAAGGAAAGACACACCCAAACATAAAGAGATTACTCTAATGACACTATCTGTGAGATTTCCTCATAGAGTCTCTTTTTGGGTCTGTTCAGTGCGAGCTATACTCTTATAGGTCCACCCACGACTTTAGCTAAGATATCTTCATATCTGCAGCTCATGAGGTCTTTACCTTGTATCCATATACAAGTAGATAAGTCGTACTAGTCTTTACTCGAGATCACTGATCCCCAAACTCAGTGTCTCTAGACTAGGAACATATAATTAGGAATAGACATGCAATATCCTTGAATCCTCATGATCGTGATCTCATCACAGATACTCAAGAGATACCTGTTCTATTCCAAGGGGTTTATCCAGTTCATTCATATAATATTAACAGTAATATCGAGACACAATATGAAACTGAATAAATAGTGCTTACATTTATTTGCGACAAATAAAGTTCTACATCTAGTGTCCTTTATTTAATCAAAAGATTGTCTCTAGGACACCCATATGCTAACACAGAGATGGCTGCTCCAAATCAAAATGTTGATCCTCGCATGAACACCATTCTCACGCCTATCTTTAACAGGCCCAATGCTGGAATTGTTCCACCTGAACTTGGGAACAATCAATGGGAGCTCAAGTCCAACATCATTCAGTTGGCCGAGAGAGAGAAATTTGGAGGAGAGGACAATGAAGATCCTCACAGATTTGTTGACAGATTTTTACGAATATGTGACTCCACAAAGCCTCCACACGTTTCTGATGATGCAATACGATTGAGACTTTTTCCTTTTTCTGTTAAGGGAAAAGCTCTTGATTGGGTGGAAAGACAACCTGCTGATAGCATCATTTCTTGGGAAAACTTGTCTGAAAAGTTCTTTGCAGAGTTCTTCCCCATGGAGAAATACAACAACATGGTGAATGATATCACATCTTTCAAACAACTTATGGGAGAGACCATCTGCGCTTCTTGGAATAGATTCAAAGCCCTCATGAGAAAGGTTCCTCATTATAACCTATCTCAAGGGGATCAAGTGAGAATCTTTTTCAATGGTTGTCTGCCGGAAACAAAACTGGTTATTAATACTGCAGCAGGCGGTTCTTTGGGTGATAAGCTAGCTTCAGAGTCATATCATCTGATTGACAAGTTAGCTAAAAATGAGAATGAGACATCTTCAATGACGGGAAAAAGGGAAGTAGTGCCACTCAATGATAATAATGCAATGCTGGCAGAGCAAAAGTTGCTATCACAACAGATGTCTAATCTGAATGCAAAGTTTGAGAGGATGCAGCTTTCTAAAGTTCAAGCTAATGCAGTTGTTTTTGACTGTGAATACTGTCATGAAGATCATGACACCAATGCTTGTCCTACATTGATGTCTTCAGATTCGTCTCAACAGGTGCAGGTAAATGGCATTTGGTATGACCAGCGCCCTAATCAGCAAAACTTTTCAAGAAATCAGAATAATTCTGCTGGCGGTAATAGCTACCAAAGGAAGAGTTATCAAGGTACTGGTTTAGATATGAAGTCTGACAACTATCTAAAGCCACCACCTATTCCACAAAGAGAGCCTTCTGACCTGGAGCGTTTAGTGGGAACATTAGCACAAAGTACTAACGCTTTCATGGAAGAGAGTAAGGCTAATCAAAAAAGTACCAATGCTTTCATTGAGGAAAGTAGAGCTGAGTCCAGGAATACCAAAGCTTCAATCAAGAACCTGGAATATCAGGTTGGTCAACTTGCCCAACAGCTGTCTGATAGAGCACCAGGTACCTTTCCTGGCAATACCACTACTAATCCCAAGGATAACTGTATGGCAATTATAACTAGAAGCGGGAAAGTGGTGGCATCCCCACCAAAACCTATAGAAGAGGAAGAGAAGGTTGAACAGGAGAAGTCTGAAAAAGAAGCTGAAAAGTCTCCTGAAATATTGAAACCGGCTGATAATGTGAAGGAGCAATCTACTCTTCCGAAAGAAAAGTTTGAACTTAGTGAAGAGTACCTTATGAAAATGGCACCTTATCCTGGAAGGTTGAAGCCAGAATTGAAAGCAAAAAGCTATGACAGATTTCTTGAGATTTTCAAGAAGTTGCATGTGAACATTCCGTTTGCTGAAGCATTGGCTAATATGCCAAATTATGCAAAATTCATGAAAGATCTCCTCTCCAGGAAGCATAAGCTACAAGAGTGTCAGACAGTTGCACTTACTGAGAAGTGCAGTGCTATTATCACTAGGAAGTTTCCTCCTAAACTTCGTGATCCTGGAAGCTTCAACATTGAAATTGAAATCGGAGATACAAAGATTGGCAAAGCTTTGTGTGATTTGGGGGCGAGCATTAATCTGATGCCCTTATCTGTCTGTAAAGCCTTGGGGATTACTGAATTGAAGCCTACTTTGGTTTCTCTTCAGCTTGCTGATAGATCCTTAAGAAAGCCAAGTGGCATAGTCGAAGATGTCCTTGTAAAAATTGACAAGTTCATCTTTCCGGCTGATTTTATTGTGCTTGATATGGAAGTGGAAAATGAAATGCCGCTCATATTGGGTAGACCTTTTCTGGCCACAGCCCGTGCAATGATTGATGTAGAGCAGGGAAAACTGGTGCTATGAATGAATGAAGACACAATCACTGTCAATGTCTTTGATGCAATGAAAAGACCATATGATGATAGTGAGTGTTTCGAAATTAATGTCTTAGAAGAGGTGGTACATGAAGATAAGACTCCCTTGCAAGAATTGACTGTTGAATTGCAAGAGAGAGATCATATCCCTTTTGAGGAAGATATTAAAGCTGCTGATGAGTTCCTTGAACAGAAGAAATCTGACAAAGAAATAGGTGCTCCTAAAGTTGATCTTAAGGAGTTACCTCCTACTCTAAAGTACATGTTCCTGGGGGATAATGAAACATATCCGGTGATTATAAATAACAGGTTATCTGCTGATGATGAGAAGAAGCTGAAACAAGTTCTTTTAAAGCACAAGACTGCTTTAGGATGGTCCATGGCTGATCTAAAGGGTATAAGTCCTTCCTTCTGTACGCATAAAATTCTCATGGAGAATGATATCAAACCTGTAAGGCAACCTCAAAGGAGATTAAACCCCATGATGAAAGAAGTAGTGAGAAAAGAAGTGGTCAAACTTCTTGATGCAGGTATGATTTATTCTATATCAGATACTGC
>JAVKPL010008932.1:0-33992 GCA_032173675.1 Gastrolobium villosum | reverse complement strand
TTGCTTGATTTTAACGAGTTTATTGCTGGCCCAATTTTCTTTATTCTTTTTTAATCTAGTTAATCATATCCTCCTTTTATTTAAATGATTTTTTTCTACGTTTTACCATTCTTAAAGAAGTTTTTTCCAGTGGTATATAAGAGAACAGTGGAGGAGAAAGGGTTGGATAGTAATTATTGTAAATACGACAATGAAGGATTGCAACTGTTCACGTCGTCTCTGTACCTTGCTGGTTTAATTGCCACGTTCTTCGCCTCTTACACCACTCGTACGTTGGGAAGAAGGCTGACCATGTTGATTTCTGGCTTCTTCTTCATCGGAGGAGTTGTCTTTAATGTTGCTGCTCAAGATCTTGCCATGCTCATCGTTGGATGTGGAGTCGGTTTCGCTAACCAGGTTCGTCGTTATCTTTTACTCTCTATTACATAAGAGTATCGATTGTTTTAAGTAATTGGAGTCAATGACACTGTTGACTTATTGTTCCTTGGACCTGTGAAGACTTATTTTTTGTTGCGGTATCTCATTAAACTTGTTTCAATTTGATGACAGGCCGTGCCAGTGTTCCTTTCTGAGATTGCTCCTTCAAGAATACGTGGAGCGTTGAATATATTATTTCAGCTCAATGTCACCATTGGTATTCTATTCGCTAACCTTGTCAACTATGGCACCAGCCAGTAAGTATCTTGTGTGCTCCCACGTCATCACTGGAAATGAAAACGAATTAGACGATTTATGTGCTAAAAAAGAATAAATCATATTCAATATAGCAGTAAATATTTAAAGATTTTCCCAGTTTTAGAACGTCATTCATGCTCAGTTTTTCATCACTAGTAGTAGTTAGCAAATTGAATGAATGGATAGTGTGGGTGGTAATTGGCATATTGATGGGCGTGTGAGAGATACTGTTGAATAGAAAGTCAAAAAAAGACCTTTTGTCACCATAATTAAAAATCTAGCACGTGTTTTACCTATTTGTAGTGTGTTAAAAATAGCATGTTCATTGACTAATAATTAAATGTTGTGGCCTGCAATGACAGAATCGAAGGTGGTTGGGGTTGGAGGCTGTCTCTAGGATTGGCTGGTATCCCAGCAGTTCTCATCACAGTGGGAGCTCTCTTGGTTGTGGACACCCCTAACAGTCTCATCGAGCGTGGTCGCTTGGAAGAAGGTAAAGCCGTGCTGAGAAAGATTCGTGGTACTGACAACATTGAACCTGAGTTCTTGGAGCTTGTTGAGGCAAGTCGTATTGCTAAAGAAGTGAAACATCCATTCAGAAATCTTCTCAAGCGTAGGAACCGACCCCAAATTATTATTTCCATTGCCCTGCAGGTCAGTACTAATAACTCCATCACATTTTTTCTAACCTACATACACTACTATATAACATTAAAGTGCTATAGCTCTGCATTCTCAATTGCTGATTTATCTTATTATGTTTTTTGGGTGTTGTAAAACAGATCTTCCAGCAATTCACTGGCATCAATGCAATCATGTTTTATGCTCCAGTGCTGTTCAACACTTTGGGATTCAAGAATGATGCTTCTCTGTATTCTGCTGTGATTACTGGGGCTGTTAATGTGCTCTCAACTATTGTCTCAATATACTCTGTGGACAAAGTTGGACGTCGCATGCTCTTACTGGAAGCTGGTGTGCAGATGTTCTTGTCTCAAGTGGTGATAGCAATCATATTGGGAATAAAAGTGAAGGACAATTCTGATGACCTTTCAAAAGGTTTTGCGGTGTTGGTGGTTGTTATGGTGTGCACTTTTGTGTCATCCTTTGCTTGGTCTTGGGGTCCTCTTGGTTGGTTGATACCCAGTGAGACATTCCCATTGGAAACTCGCTCTGCTGGGCAGAGTATCACCGTTTGTGTCAACTTGCTATTCACCTTCGTCATTGCACAGGCCTTCCTCTCTATGTTGTGCCGCTTCAAGTTTGGCATCTTCTTGTTCTTCTCTGGCTGGGTTTTGATCATGTCTTTCTTTGTGCTTTTCCTCTTACCCGAGACAAAGAATATCCCCATTGAAGAGATGACAGAGAGAGTATGGAAGCAGCATTGGTTATGGAAGAGGTACATTGAAGACGATTCTGCTGATAACGGTGATAAACGAACCAAAGGCATTTCAGGCGACTTGTCCCATGAACGCCCTAGCTTACATGTCTAAAATTGATATTGTCACTAGGTTTGGACTTACACGTCCAATTCAAAAGCTCGGCCTTAAAGCCTGTCTTGTCTAGTATATATTTTTTTAAACTACTTATAAGTTGCATTTTCTTTCTCCTCAATCTGTTTCACCCCATTTTATTGTTCAAACAGACTTTTTTAATAATTTTGTTCTATATTATGCTATTTGGATATACATTGAATTTATAAATATTTAGGGGTGTTTATCAATCGATTAAAAAATATTCAAACCACTGTGACCGAACTGAAAAATCGATAAATGAATAAACCGAAAATAGAAAAATCAAAAATCGAAAAAAAAATCACAAATTTTAATTGGATTGGATTAAATATTGAATTGATTGATGAATACCGATCTAATCCAAATCGATCCATTATATTAATTTTCCTCCACCACCTGCGCCTTTCACCAATCAATCTTTTACGAATGACAAGAAAAACAGATAATAGATATTTTATGATTTTTTTTATTTTTTGAATATAGGATTCTTTCGAAGAGGTATAGGTTCGATGAGTTTATAAGACTAGCTTGAAATAAATACATAAGTGAAATTTATAACTTAGAGCACGTTTGATTTCTATTCTAAAAAATAGTTTTAAATTTTTAAAACAAAAAAAAATGTAAAAAAACTTGTTCGGATAGAGTTGTTTTGGAAAATGAATTCCAAACAAATATTATTTTTTAGTTTTAAAAACAATAACAAAAGCAAAACAACTTAAGACGCGTTTGGTAGAGGAGAATTATTTTTTTTACCTGGAAAAAATAATTTACGGGAATATGGAAGAAAAAAAATTTCTGGGTAAATTATAAAAATAAACAATTCTTAGCATGTAATTAAAATCACTTTGGCTCGTTTCTTGAAGGCCCGAGCTTACATTTCTAAAATTGGTTATTGGCACCATGTTTGGATTCAAGTTCCAATTCAAAAGTTCGGCTTAGAGTCTCTCAGGCTTATCTAATATATATATTTTTTATACTACTTGTAATAGCATTATCTTTCTCCTCAATTCATTTCACCCCATTTTGTTGGTTAAATAGACTTTTTGAATGATTTTGGTCTATATTATGTTGTTTGGATATACATTGAATTTATAAATATTTATGGAATTACTAGTGTTGTTTAGGGGTGTTCATCAATCGATCCAAACCGGTTCAAACCGCAGTAACTGAACTGAAAAATCGATAACTGAATAAACCAAAAACAGAAAAATCAAAAATCGAAAAAAAACTACAAATTTTAATTGAATTGGATTGAATTTCGAATTGATTGATGAAAACCGATCATGTTCTGTCCTTGGGACAGAGATGTCCATCCCAATAGGCTGGTATGTTTATCTTGGATCTAGTGCCCTCTCCAAGGTAATGAAGGAGAGTCAAGCAGTTCACTGTGCACAGAATAATATAACGACGTTAGCCAATGGGGGTGTGTGCACAGTGATAGCATAACAGTAAGAGATAGAGCGTACCGTACTTTTAGGATTTACATTGTATTCATAGAGGTTACATGTGGGTAGCGTGGATGGGCCTTTGGTGCCTCTGGTAGTGGCCCAGGCCTACTTGCTATGCTGTCGTATTAGGATTAGTATCCTTGATGGATATCTATCCTTGATTATTACTGATTGAAATCTTGGATTGCCCCTTGTTGGGCGTATCACTTAATGGGCCCCTTATATGGATCCATAATATATCCAATCCAAATCGATCCAATATATTAATTTCACTCTACCTACTTGGGTCTTTCCCCAATCATTGCCCAAAATATATTTTTATGAATGGCAAGAAAAACAGATAATAGATATTTTACAAAAAATTTGTTGAATATAGGATTCTTTTGAAGAGGTATAGGTTGGATGAGTTTATAAGACTAGCTTGAAATAAATACATAAATGAAATTTATAATTTAGAGCACATTTGATTTCTATTCTCAAAAATAGTTTTTAAATTTTTTTTAAAAAAAAGGTAAAAAAGTTTATCAAGAAAAAAAGGGATTTATCATCTATCATTTAACATGACCAGAAAAATTTTCATACACACACAATATTTTAACAATGCCTTTGGTTCTTTCGAAGAGGTATAGGTTGGATGAATTTATAAGACTAGCTTGAAATAAATACATAAATGAAATTTATAATTTAGAGCAGATTTGATTTCTATTCTCAAAAATAGTTTTTAAAAAAAAAATTAAAAAAAAAGGGTAAAAAAAACTTGTTCGGATAGAGTTGTTTTGGAAAATGAATTTCACAACAAAGATTATTTTTTAGTTTTAAAAACTAAAAAAAGCTAAACCAATTAGGACGCATTTGGTAAAGGAAAATTTATTTTTTTTACCGGGAAAAAATAATTTACAGGAATATGGTGGAGAAAAAATTTCTGGGTAAATTACTAATAAGATGTTTGGTATGCTAATTTTTTTTCAGAAATGTTGAGTTAATTTTATTAATGTTATATGAAAATTTTCATATCGCATGGGAAAACTGTAACATCCCGTGAAAATTAGGAACTTATGAAAATTACCACTAGTAATGTGAATGCATATGTATTGAATCTAAATTACGTACATATGATGGGATGAATTTTAAATAATATTGGTTACACTATATAGCTACTTTCCTAGAGTGGAATTAAATTGAGTTGAGGAAATATTTGAAGTACAATGATAGGTGAGTACCTATTTAGGAGTGTGAAACTTTTATTAAAAGTATATGAATAATTTGATTATAAAATATAGAAAAGACTATGGTACTTAAAAGACATGGGAATTAATAAATTAGTGGGTTGGTGCATGAGTAAGTAGAACCTTTGGACTTAAGTAATCTTGTGAAACAGAATAGAACTCAGCCATTCCATTTTCCCCCTGCAAACCGTAACCTTAGTAGGGTAGAGACACGAAGAAATATTACAAACTATCCTCTCCATCTTTGCTTAAAACCGTGAGCCATTAGAGAAATAGACCTCAAGAAAAACCTTGCATACCATCTTCTCCTCTACTTGCTGCAAACCGTGGACCCCCTTTTGAAACACAACCAAGGTTCTAAACACACTCCTCTCCTCTTACCTTGTTCAGCTTTGCACTAACATTCAAGGAGGTAAAGTATTTCCTGGTCAACTCGTACTTTCCTTTGGTTTTACAAGGGTTTTTCTCTTGGAACGCAGTTGAGAAACTTGAAGAGGAGTGAGACTTATTGTCCAACCTTGGTGACTGTCCCCTCCCACCCCAAAAGCTAGCTCAAAGGGTGGGAGTGCTAGTCAATTCTTGAAGTTTTGGTTTTGGGTTGCATGCAAGTGGGTGGAAATCCGAAATCGATTAGCCCTCTTCACCTCTTGATTCGACTTTAGAGGTATGTTAGGGAAACTTAGTTGTCATCTTCTCTTTGTATTCTGCCATATTAAACTCACTTGGACTCTAGATTGAAAACATAAAGATGAATTGGAATGATGAACTTGGAAATGGCCTTCTATTAAAATGTGGGACTGTTTTGGTTGGACATTAGTATACCTTAAGCCTTTCATGAATTAAAGTATAAAAGACAGCATGCTTAGTACTGTTTGTAGCGCACCATTGAGGGATTGGTTTAAATTGGGAATAAAAATCCTCAATGAATGTTGATGCTAAAACCGATTCTGTTTGGGGTTGTAAGCCTTAGGATTATTCGCTCTTAAACGTTTCTGAAAATTAATTTGTACTCAGAATATTGTTTGGTTAGGAACCATGATAAAAACCGATTGGGTGTTGTTGCTGTATAAATTTTATAAATATAGATGAAGTCAGAAATGATAAAAACCGATTGGGTGTTGTTGCTGTGTAAATTTTATAAATATAGATGAAGTCAGAAATTTACTTCCGTAGCAGAAGCTTAAAAACCGAAACTGAATGAGTTGTGAACCTTGGATTTCTTCACCGTTGGCCAGGGGATAATTTGATTGGAAACCAGAAAATTATGTAGAAAAAGAACTATGAAGACCGAATGGGTGCAAGAGTATTAAGCATGGAAATTTGTTGGTAAATTATAGGAATAGCATGAAACGAATTTTGATTGGTTATACTTGTATACAGGTGCACATATTCTTGAGTGTTTGGACTATTTCGCTGCTGCATATCATGGCATACAGCATTACGTTATATCGGAAATCGAAGTATATAATACAAGTAAGCATATGATTGAGCACGCATCATATAGGCATCCCTCCGGTACCAGGGCATGGGACACTTGGCTTCCGTCCGCATAGGCCACAATTGGAATTCACCTTTGAGGGAGCTCATCTTTTTTTTTTTTTTGGTTACAGCAAGGGGCAATGCCCCCACAAAGAGGGAGCTCATCTTTGATAGAGTGGTATGTACTACTGCCATTGAAAATTAAACACTTGTTTTTAATATATATTTTTTTCTTTTCCATGTCATCAATCAGCATATGTGTTTAATTTGTATTAGAGGGATGTATGGAAAAGTGAGTAAGACAGTAGTATTGTAAAAATTTCCCTTTGAGGGAGCCAAAAACGGAATATCCACTGTGCATGTTAGTACGTGCACGACGGTGCTATGAACGTACATGACCAAGGCGTTATATATGCACTATGATTAGTATAATGGCGTTATATACGCACTATGATGATATGTTAATATTTATTCGGAAAGTTAAATGTTGTTGCAACAGTTTTATAATTTTGTGCCTAGTCTAATATTGTTGCTTTACTGGTTTTACTATCACACTACTGGGATTTTTCTCACCCCTTTGAGGCTGCAATTTTATAAAATCGCAGGAGGACGAAAGAGCATATGAGGACGTGGTTATATGGATATTGCTGTTAATTGCTGCTGTTTGGACTGTCTGCTGTTACTGTTTTATCTGTTGGATGACTGTATTATTTTAATATTTTGAGAAGCTTGGACTACTGTTTGGAACATGTTTTAAGTCTCTGTTTTTAAGGTTTTGTAATATGTTTGGACCTTGGAAAGATTCTGAATACGTTTGCGAAAAACAATTTCTAAGCGTTTTAAATGTTTTCTAAACTGTTTTGCGAGTTCTGCTTCAAGGGGTTAGAGACCTCCGATTCGCGTATAAGTTATATGTATGCGAAGCCCCAGATGTCTAGTTTCTTGTGTTAAAAAGGGTTTATTTAAATTTTTGTACCCGATTGGATATGATTTTTATAAGGCAGCAAGGTCTGTCAGGAAAATTAGTGTTTCAGCAACTAAAGTAATCTTTCGTCTAAATGTCACGTGGGTTATTTTTAGACCAGATTTGAATACGAAAAGTTTTATGAAACTTAAAACAAAATTTGCAGAACTACTTGTTAGCATTCCGACTCTAATCCGCTTAACAGACAACTCCCTTAGATGCATATAAGGGATGGTGTCACAAAAACGTTTTTTCCACCCGATCAATGACAATTTGTCATGACAATTCTATGTGGAAAAACAAATGATGGGAATTTTTTTTTAGCCTTACTTTTACTTTTCCTCCTATCAAACATAGGCAAATAAATTTTCCCACCCCACTTTCCTGGAAAAAAAATTTTACCTTTTATCAAACACCTCCTAAGGGGCTGTTTGGTATGAGAGAAATTTTTATTACCGAGAAAAAAAATTCTCAGAACCTGATGGGTAATTTTTTTGCTCGGGTAAGTTACGAAAAAGTGTTTGGTAAGCAAAGAATTTGTCGGGAAAGTTGAGTTATTTTTACTAATGCTATGTTTGGTTGATGATGAAATATTGATGGGAATGTGTTATGAAATTACGAAATTACCCTAAATGTTAAAAATGATGGTAAATGGGTTAGAGAAGAAATGATGGTAAATGAATCCTAATTTAAATATTAACTGAAAAACGATCAAGATTTTTGTCGTCCGTCGTGGTTGGTTAATCGCACTGCAAATCTTATATTTACAAAAAAATTGTATTGTTATTTTGTTCTATATTTCAGGTGAAAAAAATTACAGCTTGACATAAAGCTTTGCAAATATCAACCACAAACAAAAATCTGTTATTCAGAGGGATAAATAATTTTGCATACAACTACATCATTATATACCATAATACGTTATAATACACCATATTAACATGAGAAAGGGATATAAAAAGAAAAATGCGTACAAATCATAGCTAACTATGACATTCATCAACAAAATCAAGGTAACAATAACACCAAGCAAATATGGATTTAAAATATCAGCTTTTACCTATGATATGAAAACGTTATTCATTCAGTGTCATTTCATAGCAATCATTGGAGGGATGAGTTCAACACTTACTAAATATGTCATTTCTTTTCACCAAAAAAAATGTCATTTCTTGTGTGATTTTCGTTCCTTGTGCCTACGATACAGAAGGAAGAAACTCATTAAATAAGCAACACAAATATGTTTACAAAAATTAAAATCTGATTTAGGAATTTAATTATAAAAGAAGAAGGATGAAATTTTAATTTAATTATAAAAATGTGTTCGTGGGTCGGCCCTTTGGGTCGAGTCCAGTTTGCCACCTCTAATTATCAGCATGTAATAGGTTTTTATATTTTTTACATTTATCCATAAAAAAAGATTTTTATAGTTGCATCTAGGTTTTTATATTTTATCTCGGAGACGAACTTTCATTTACTACAATCAGATTTATAAAATAATAATAAATATTTGTTTTTTTGCAAGGATTTGTGTCGATAGTCTTTGGAATTTCACAAATTTATATTTACAAAAATTGAAATCAGATTTTGAAATTTAATTATAAAAGAAGAAAGATAAAATTTCAGGTGAATTATAAAAATATATTAGCGGGCCGGCCCTCCGGGCCGAGCCCAGTTTTTCACCTCTAACTGTCAACATTTTATACTTGCATTTTTTTACAAGGATTAATATTGTTAGTCTTTGGGATTTCACAAATTTGTATTTACAAGAATTGAAATCAGAAACAGAGATTTAATAATTTAATTATAAAAAAAAAAAGATAAAATTTCAATTGAATTATAAAATTATGTGCTGAACTCTTTTCCCACGTATCAAGTTCACATAATTTTTCATTTAATTTATTTCCAAATTTTAAATTTATTTTACAATATAAATAATTCTATTATTTCACAATTTTTTTAATGTTTTTGTTTTTTTATTCAGCATTAATAAGGCTAATAGTTATCCATGTAAAAAATAGTGGATATACAACAAAAGAAAAGTATAGGTCTTTTTACTCATAATATTCAACAAAAGAAAGTAGTGGAACATTGAATGAGTTGTCATTTTTCTAAGAGTTTTCCATCATTACAAAGTTAAAAATTGAAATCCAAAATTCAAATTTAAACATAAATTCAAAATTTAGAAGAGTTGAGTTATTATTAATTTGGAAATTCCAATGTAGTATACAGTGGGACATTGAATAAGTTGTCTGCCACAAAAAAAGTAGAGGTCTTTTTTACTCATAATATACAACAAAAAAGTAGTGAGACATTAAATGAGTTGTCTGCCACAATAAATGGTTAACTTAATTTTCCATTGATTTTTTATTTTTCTTTTTAAAAGAAATCATTATTTATTTAATTTTTTATTTCCAAATCTTTTCCCTCCATTCCAACTTGAAATTTAAAATTGAAATCCAAAATTTGAAATCAATTTAGAATTCGAATTTCAAAAGAGAATTCCAATGTAGAAAGCATTTAAAAGAGCTGAGTAATTCTAATGTACAAATCAGTGGGACATTGAATGAGTTGTACCACCATAAATGATTAACTTAATTTTTCATAGATTTTTTATTTCGATTTTTAAAAGAAATTATTATTTACTTAATTTTTTATTTCCAAATCCTTTCCCACAATTACAATTTGAAATTTAAAATTGAAATCCAAAATTTGAAATCAATTAAGAATTCGAATTTCAAAAGAATGAATAATTTGAATGTAGAAAGCATTTAAAAGAGCTGAGTAATTCAAGTGTACAAATCAGTGGGACATTAAATGAGTTGTCTGCCACCATAAATAATTAACTTAATTTTTCATTGATTTTTTATTTTGATTTTTAAAAGAAAATATTATTTATTTAATTATTTATTTCCAAATCCTTTCCCACAATTACAATTTGAAATTTAAAATTGAAATCCAAAATTTGAAATCCATTCAGAATTCGAATTTCAAAAGAGTGATAAATTCCAATGTAGTAAGTATTTAAAAGAGCTGAGTAATTCCAATGTATAAATCAGTGGGATATGGAATGAGTTTTCTGCCACCATAAATGATTAACTTAATTTTCAATTGATTTTTTATATTAATTAAACCTCAACGAAAATGTCTAATACATGATTGTTAAGCATCAAATGGCTTTACAACATCAACAAATTCCAATATTTAGATTATAAAAAATTCAAACATCATGCACCATAGCTGAATACCACACAGATGCAACATAACATCACACAAATTAAAAATATTCAAGAATAGCTTCAACGATTAATTTCTAAATATAGTTCAACAACATCAAAAAATAATAATCCCAAATCGTCATCACAGGCGTTCTTAAATTATCAAGCACGAATAAAATAAATCCAAAACTCGAAGAATACACTAAAAAAAAATATCCCCAGCAAGCCTTAAGAAATCCTTGCAACTTTTGCAATAGTATTGCACTATGTAGCACGGACACTGACACGGGACACGTGACACGATACGACACGACACTCCGACACGTTAATTCTAAAAAATGTTGGATTTCGACACGTTAGGACACGTTTTGATATTAAATAATATTTTTAATTTATGTAGTGTATATTATATTTAATATTCAGTAATTTAACAAAAAATTGAATCTAAACTTATAATATTCATAAATTTTGCAAAGAAACATAAGATATCCCAAATGTTTATACTAAATTCAATAAAATGGTAATCGCAATCCAACGAATCTAATAATTGGAACTAAAAACTCAACGCAACGCAACCTTTGAACATTTTTTTGAATTTTTATAACGCATGTTGAAGTGTCGGGGAGTGTCGGAGTGTCCGAGAGTGTCGGGAAGTGTCGGACACGACACGTCAGGATTTTTGAAGTGTCAGTGCTTCATAGGTATTGCAAAGATCGAAAACTCTTTCTTCCATCCTGGCACGTTTGCAGAAAAAGGACCCTCGATGCAGATAAATTTTAAACTCTTCACTTATTGACATTTATTCCGTTGATTACCATTCAATTTTTGTATCGGGTAGCAAAAAAAAAACGTAGGAAAGCACTACGCAGCATTCAGGGCGTTTACTACGTAAATAACTGATCACAGTAATATGAAACCTTCAGCCCTGGAAAATGAAAAAAAGAATTAGTATACAAAAAATGAAACTAATTGATAGCAACTTCCTCGTAAAGTAAACAAAAATAATAATAATATAACATTAGCTACACGTATGAATGAAGAAAAAAAATGTAGGCAAGAACCACACAACATGAAATACAACGTTATGCCCTACAAAACGAAAAAAAAAAGAGAATTAGTATAAAAAAAATGAAAACTAATTCATAGCAACTTGTTTATAAAGTAAACAAAAATAATAATAATATAACATTAGCTACACATATGAACGAAGAAAAAAAATGTAGGCAAGAACCACACAGCATGAAATACAACGAAACCTTCTGCCCTACAAAACGAAAAAAAGAGAATTAGTATACAAAAAATGAAAACTAATTCATAGCAACTTGTTTATAAAGTAAACAAAAATAATAATAACATTAGCTACACATGAACGAAGAAAAATAATGTAGGCAAGAACCACACAACATGAAATACGACGAAACCTTCAGCCCTACAAAACGAAAAAAAGAGAATTAGTATACAAGAAATAGAACACGAATTCATAACAACTTGTTTATAAGGTAAACAAAAATAATAATCATACAACATCCGCTATACATACGAACGAAGAAAAAAAAAATGTAGACAAGAACCACACAGAATGAAATACAATGAAAATTTCCGCCCTACAAAATGAAGAAAAGATAATCAATATAAAAAAAATAAAATTAATCGAAAAGATTATTTACGTCTTGTTTATAAGAAGATAGCATTGCAAAGATCAACAAACATTTTCCTCAATCCTGGCACGTTTGAAGAAGAAGGACCTTCCATTAAAATATGAAACGAATCGGAGAAAGCCAAAGAAAACAAAAAATAATACCAACACAACAACCCCTACAAACAGAAATGAAGAAAGAAATCGTAGGCAAGCTACAAAAAAATAAGAAACACAATTTCTCTATTTATACAAAATGAATGTCACCCAAAACTCTCCAAATCTTTTCCCACCATCCATATTTTAAATTCAAAATTTGAAACCATTTCAAAATTCGAATTTTAGATCAGATGAGCAATAAGCAATTAAAACAGCTGAGTCATTCCATTTCAAAATTTGAATTTTTAGATTACATGAGCAATTAAAACAGCTGAGTCATTCCATTTCAAAATTTGAATTTGATTTCCAATGTAAAAAGCAATTAAATCAACTGACCAGTTCCAATGTGAATAGCAGTGGGACATTCAATGCCTTGTCTGCCACCACAAATGGTCATTTATTTTTCGTTTTAAAAAAAAAATTTGATTTTTAAAAGAAAAAACTTTTTACAATTTACCAAATAAGGAAAATTTGCAGGTGCCATGTAGTATGAACAGAAACTTCAGAATTAAGCAGGGAGTGACACATCAATAAAGTTTCCAACATTGAACTCTCCTTTATATATATAGATTTGATATCATTTTGCATGATTACAAAATTAAATACTGAGATTTGATATATTGAAGAATTAAATTAGTATAAAATAATTCAAAGAACTAAGGTATTAATATTTTGTATTACTAAGAAACTAAAATAGTTCATAAAAATATTCCAAAAATTAAAATAATACAAAATATAAGGAATAAATTATTAAAAAGACTAACGGAGTAGAACGTCCTGGTTTCGTAATCAAGGTGTTATAATTTAAAAACTTACCTTGGCTCGTGACAAACGACGATTCATATAAGTTGTTATAATTTGATAGTTCAGAAGTTGTACTATATCCGCTTTTTAGGACATTTTAGTCGACAATTCATAAATTGAGTTTCTCCATTACTCGAATAAAAAAATACCATACTTCAAACTGCATAATTTTTTTCCATTCCTCAGTTGAAAACGAAATGCAGGGGATGAAAAGTATACCAGTACTTTTTAAGTTGAAGCTTACCAAACGGGGTTACTATACTTTCCCTACCACACTTTCCCTACATTCTTATTAAATTCTCCATACCAAACAACCCCTAAAGGCATGTTTGAATTCTATATTCAAAAACAGTTTTTTTGATTTTCATAACATAAAAAATAAAAGATCTGTTTGATAAAATCTATTTTGTAAAAATAGTTATACAAATTATAATTATTTTTAAATTTTTAGAATTAAATTAGAGAACATACCTAAGTTATTTTTATTTTATATTTTAACTTTTAAAACAAAAAAAATACAAAAAATACCTATTTGAGTAATTATTCTAAAAAAAAAAGAAACAAAACACAATCAAAAGACCCACTATTTTAAGGTCATAAATCATAAATGAGTAAGGAACTAATATTTTACTTTAAAATTGATTTAAAATATTCAACTTTTTATATAAAAATAATAGAGTGAAGCTAAAAACAAAATAAAAATAACAATAAATGTTTTTACTTTAATTCGATAGCCTAACTGAATCAACTCAACCTTGGTCAAATTAGTTTACGTGAAGGCTTCGAAACACACTAACAAACTAACAAAGAAGCATAGACGCACCTCATTACATTGACCTCAACCAAAAAGAAATGTAAAGATAACTCGGATTTTAATCGATCATGCTAAATTCAACTATAATTTAAGCTATCTGTAATGAATTCTCTTCCCTCTTTCCCTAGCGGACAATATACAAAATTCTAGGGTATGCAAAAGATTGGGTTCTCTAACCTTTTTGAACGTGAATACATCAAATAATAAAGAATGATCAAGAAGGAAAATTGGAAGCGGAACGGACTAATCTGCGGGAAAGTTACAGGCAATATTAGTCAGGTGTCTGATTCTGAACCAGAAGACCATTTAGCAAAGGGCGCTCCACATCTGCATTCCTTGTCGTCAATCTTTTATTCTGATGCCACATTCTGTAATGAGAAAATCATGAACACAACTACTTAAACCAATCTATCGGAGTAAGTTTGTTAACCCTGGCAGATGCATAACCAATTTACTATGCAAAGGCATCACTGTTGCACAAATTTAACTGCAGAAAAATAACAAAAAATAAATGAAAATTCATAGTAGTTTTACATCTCATTCATCCTTAATGGAACTAGAATCGGACAAGCCATGTATAAGCTGCTCACAATCTCACAGGAAGCTGAAAAATAACTTTGTAAACACCATCAAACTATACATATATATACATATAAAAACAACATAAAAAAATTTCACTTTGATTGGACAGGTCACTTACATACTTTACCATTTATGAACAAGCATAAATAAAAAGTACCGCTTGATTAGAAGTTTTCACTCGAATGAATAATCAATTATTTTAAGAGAATTTGACAAAAATGTCAACAAATGCATAATGACACCTTTCTGTTCAGTAAAGTTGTGCATACATTGTCATAATGGCATCTTTCTGAAAAGATCATTGAGTTAAAAGAAAATAATTGTCATCAAGGATGTAATGTAACCATACAGTTTCTCGTTACAGTCCTAGAAAGGCTCATCATACCAACATACATGGATAACCTTCCTATTAAGCTCGAGAGCACTATTCAAAACAAAAATCAACTAAGTTTCTAAATTATGGTACTCAGACAAGTTGCATTCACGTGCAAACCTGGACAGATAAATAGCAATTACATCGTTGACACTAAATATCAGATTAAAATTTGCAAAGAGCCACCAAAATAGAACCCATAATTTTATTATCGTGACAATCCACTACAAAGAAAAACTCAAACAGCTATCAGAATCTAAACAAATATGCTTGACAAAATATTTAAATTTAAAATTTGAAAAACTGAATAGGATGTAGAATGAGTAAAGCATCAGAGACCTTACACTAGTTGACTGGAGCTCTAACGGATTATTCACATTTTCTGTGTCCTGCTCAATTACAAAGTATAATAAGGAAAAAAAAAAATCTGTAGACTCAACTCCAACACACGAAAAAATCCCACAGATACTAAGAAAGAATACCTCAATCAACAAATCTTTTCTGGTTATCAAACCAAGCACACGAGATGGACGAGGAACAACAAATAAATGCCTCAAACCAAGTTGGCGGAAAAGATTGTATACCTGGGCCATCAGCAAGACATCATAATTATCTGACAAGAAAAATGGAGAACAGAAATGAAAAAGATTTCATATAGAGGATTTTAAACCACAGACCTTTGTCAAGGACATATCTTCTGGTACAATATATGGTGAGGGATTCAAAAATGGGGCAAGATCTATGTACATTTCCAAGTCATCAGAACTTAGATGTATGTCATCAATACGTATTCCTTTACTAGAAACAGGCTTTGCAAATTCACCAGAATCATGCCTGGAAATTAAGAAAAGTCATCAGAAATTCAGAATACAGATGAAAATGGCCAAACTAAACAAGTCTCATGAAGCCTTACCTTATTGACCTGCCCCCACCTCTGGGATCAGAGGATAAAGGACTATGCTGGAAATCAACTTTTGACTGCAGAATCACCAATAAATGACTGCACAGAAGAAAAGGATATATAAGCTGGAGTTTTCAAGTGATTCAAGCTTTAACTTCAAGTTACAACCAAAAAGATATCAGAATATAGACAATAGTTTATTATGTTCATTGCTCACCTCCGAAGCACTAATCCAATAACAAGTGGTTCTCCACTTCTTGTGTGATCAATCACCTGTGCATAGTAAATTTTAGAATACAACTTATAAAATGCAAGGGATAATTATCATAAAAGAGAGCACAAGAGCTATACATACTGGAAAACCATTGTGTTTGTTGCTCTGCAGAATGGAAACTACATCTGAAATCTTAACAACACGAGGGAGAGAGACCACCTTCAATAGACAGATTTACACATACAATCAGTTGCGAAAGGGATTTATTACAGTAGAAAGCATGTGAAACATAATTTAACCAGTGAGCCTCATTTTTCATACATGTTAGCTGTTATAAGCAGCACTTCATTAAGTAATTTTTTTTAACTTAAATGTTTTATATGTTAAAAAAAAAAAACCTTGTGCTTTCTCTTTGGCCCCCAGCTATAATGGTCAAGCTCACCCCATGATATTTAGGTTGTATCCACTACCATAATTTATTGCCTATATATATATTCAACCAGATTTTTACCCCCCCCCCCCCCCCTTCTTTTCTCTTCTCTCCCTATTCATTTTCCTTTTTGTACACTGTACCTGGAGAAAGAAAGTATTTCAATCTGCCTTGAAACACAAGACAACCTCTTTTTTCTCTAAGCTGGTTATATTAGAAAGAATCTGGGATGGCCAGTAGTTTAATTAGGCTTCCTTTAAACTTGGGTAGCCCAAAAATATATTCTATTGTTCCAAACAACTAACGACATCTTAAAAGCAATTTCTTAAAGAATTTCAAAATTGCTTTCACCCTACCACTCAATCTTAGATAATAACTAGCAGCAAAACACAATTTACTTATATAATAACTGATAATGTATAAGAATTTCTTAAACAATCTTAAAATTAAATTCACCCTTTCACTCCGACAGGCCTCCATTGCTGTTATATTACGCATTTCATATTTAGGCCTTGATTCCAGTAAAGGAATACCCCTCAATCGAGCTTGCTCTTCATAAATACCCTCATTAAAAGCATCACCAACAGCCTGTAAGGGAAAAACTTAGCACATTTTGAAGTGACTTTTCTTTGTAAAGGGGAATTTCAATAATCATACCTTCGATATAAGAAGAACAAGCATAATCAGAGGTAAAAATTTTAAGTTATTTGTGATTTCAACCATAATGACACACAGAGACACGGTCATCCGCATTGAACCTCCAAGAAAAGATGCAGCTCCCAGCAAAGCATACCTGAAGATAAGAAAAGTATCACGTACATTTCAAGGAAAATATAAAAAATAATTCTGGATACTAGATGCTCAAATAGAAAAAGTTATATGCCAACCCCACAAAAAATATAAATCAGTAGCAGAAGTTCTAAATGAGGGTATCACACATGTGCAGCATCTATTAAAACAAACAGTTGAAAGGAGGGAATCCTTCATAATAGTAACAGTTGCTGAATTTCACATTTCAGCTGTCATTTCAAATTGTCTGGACTCTGGAGGACAATCCCAAGGATATCAGCAGCAAACGAAGGTGAAATCCACCAACAGAGTTGCCAACCAAGGGAACCAAAGCAGATATCTGAATACTTAAAACAAGTTCAAAAATTGTGCCACGGATGCTAAGGCAGGCTTAACTCAATCGTCAATGAAGAACAAAAAAACGCAACACAGAGTGTTGAAGGAGCCACACCAGGTGAAAAGACAATAAAAGAAAAACAGAAAAAAGAAAAATGTAATGAGCCCTCCCCAAAATAACCAAAGAAAAAAAATGCAAGAGAAGTGGACTGGAGCCCAACAAAAAACAAGATTCCTGAAAGTAATTTTAACTGAGAACTGAACTTTCCACTGCTTCAAATTTACCCTTTGCACTTTATCCAAGGTTTCAGTATAAAAGATGGACATCACAAACAAGATGGAGAGGAAGGAGGGGGACCATGCCTTACCCCGAAAACAGGATAAAAGATTGATCAATTGATAAAATGAACTCATATAAATAGTAGGAAGGAAAAATATTTTTTGTTAATCATTATTTTAAAGAAAAACAACTGGCAACAGACTCACGTTCCCTCTTCAATGTTGAGCTTTCTGTAATATTTTACAACAAACATGCCAACAAGACGTCCATATGTTGATCCTATCATTATACCAGGAACAAATTGACCAGCTGGCACAGCAGTACCAAATGTCACCACTGCTAAAGCATAAAACATAACCTGCCAGATAATAGAGATAATCATCACCATATAAACATGTAAAGCATCAAAAGTACCAAGTGCCAACTCTATCCAATATAGGAACATGACGATAAATCAACTCGAGTTCCAGTAGTAACTTTGATGAACAGGCCTGAATGAAAAAAATAATGAATTATTTGTTGCATCCTAATCATAAGAAAGTAGATTTTTCATGCCCTTTTGACACAACCTTACCTCCATTCTAAATATCTTTAATTACACTCTGTTATTGGTTTCTATCATGTGACTCCTTGCTGTATTCTCATTAAAATTTTACATACAAGCCAAACATGCCTACCATGCAGATACTAGCATATGGCCAAGTCCAAAGTTCCATTATAATCATAACATAGAAAACATCACAACACACTGTCTGACGTATGCAAAGTCCAAAGCAGAAAGCAAGAATGCAATACCAAAAAGGTTAATAAACTTTGGGAACTGTACTCATGTATTGTTTTTGCACTGAACAAATTCCTTATGGCATCATCCTGAAACAATAGAAAACTAACTTAATGTAATGTAACAAGAGAAACAAACTAAGATTTCCAGTTCATTCAAAACCTGTGTATTGAAGAAAATAGTTGCAAGATCATTGTATTCCTTATCTTTGCTGCAAAAGAACTGCAAAGGACAGAAAATTACAATAAAATCTCCAAAAGAAATTAAACCAAAGTGCAATCTCAAAAAGAAAGGAGTTAAACTCAAAAGAACATCTACATTGAGAACAGAAGGGAAGAGGGGCAAAATATTTTAAAACAAGTATTCAATGCTCTCTCTTCAGAGTTTTGCCCATTTTATTTTTTTTAAGGGAATCTAGTCTGACATGCAGATAGGAAAACCCCACTGAGTATTGAGTCTTTTTATGCTGTAGTTTTGAGCTTATTCAAGCTCACTGTTTGCTTCAATATTTCACGACATTTTGTAATTTTCTTTTTTCCCTCTAAAAATTTGATCTTATATTGAAAGAAGATTACATGACACATTCTATTTCACAATTCACAATAAGAAACAAAAGAAAAATGCTTCAATATTGAATTCATCCCTCATTCACTCCCAGTTTGAACAGTCATTACGTAGCATAAAAAATATGAAGATTAGGATAAAGATAATTGAAAATCTGTACAAACAGATCAAACAAAAAATAGTTATGAAGAAAATAAAGCACATTAAAGAAACAAAATAAAACCAATGGTCTTATGGTCTTACATTTACATAATTCCCATACATTCCCGGAGGCCGTGGGCATTCAATACCAGATGCAGGATCAGATTCAGGGCATGGAGTACATTTTCTTAGAAGCGGCAAACCAAATGAAATGACTGATGTTAGAATGGAGACCAGGCATGCTTCAACAATCTGCAGTTCAGAGGAAGAGTGGAACAAGCGAAAAGTAAACAGACATGAGAGAGAAGAAAATATACCACAGACAGAATAAACAATAACATTAAAAGACAAACCCTAGTGCATAAGGCTCCCCGACTTTGCGAGAGTAAGGGTCAAGGTCGATTATACACAGTCTCACCGTTGCATTTTTGTAAAAGGACTATTTCCAAGATTTGAACATGTGACCTTCCGGTCACAAAGGAGCAACCTTACTCCTGCTCTAAGGTTCGCCCTCATAAGAATAAACAATAACATTATTGACAATAATCACTTTCTTCACTTCAGTTCAGTTCTTTCTCGTTACTTCTTTCTTAATATCTACCCTTTTAATTTTTCTTTATTTTACAAAAGCAGAGGCAGATAACAATCAGATCAAAATCAACAGCATACCTTGACTCGGCTTCCTTTCTTGTGAAGATGATTTCGACGCCAAGTTGTGATATAAAGTGTGAGCTGGTTAAATAAAGCTCCTATAATTTTTTTACACTGAATTAACAAATGAACCAAGGCAAACTAAAATCCATGATACAATTTAAGTGCAAAACAAGGGCAAATATTCCTACCTAGTAGACCTCCAATAACCCCAATAATAGCCATTGGCAATAGCTCTGCAAAGGAATAATCCTCTTGACCACTAAAAGTACAATCAGTCAAGAAGGAGAAAGGACGAAAACAAAACCTTAATAATCAACTGACAGAGAAAAGGGTGATAGCTCAGATCTTAACTCTGATATATCCCATATTATGAATCCGCCTGACCCAAAATGTCCACATTTTCCACTCTTACACCACCCCATTGCAGTTCGCACCACAACAGCCACAATAGCAGAAGTGAAGAAGACACGCCACATCAGTTGACTCCTCCACCTTCAACAGCACAGGAAACGAATTGTAAGTAAAAGAGTGATAAATAAATATAAGTAAAACAGACACACTAACTTTACTGCACATGCTTCTAAGCAAACAGAATCAGTTGATGAAGAACTAAAAATCCTTACCAAGATGTAACCTCTTCCAATGCAAACAATACACCACCAACCGGAGCTCTAAATGCAGCAGCAACTCCAGCTGCACACCCACAGGTTACCTTTTCAAGGCATCAACAAAATAAAAAATGAGCTTTTTCTTCATCCATGTTAAGGGAAGGAGGGGAATCATGGAATACAATATAAAAAAATACATTCTCTGCTCTACTCATGTAAAATTTGTAAGCTAAAACTAGTAGATTAAAAGGCACAAAGTTGTTTACAAGATCACGGCGATCCCGATCACTTTTGAATACTTGAAACCACCTCGAATTTAGATGATACTTTGTGGATCCACCCTGCTCAAGACATGACATCAAAGATTATTTTAGTTTCTTGCCTACATACAATTTTTATATATTGAAGTCCTTTGGGATGATAACTTTTGTTGCCACCTCATCAGAAAATGGATATCTATAAATATACAAATGCAAACAACACAACTCAATACCTCACCTGTGTAATATATGCACATATTAAGCTGGATGATGAACCCAGCCATGGGAAAAGTGCATTGAATATTTAAATGTTTCTCAAATTAATGATACATATCTATGAAGAATCAAACTTCTACCTGCATGGGTTCAGGCTCAAATCGGGCTGGCCAAATAATTAATTTTGGGCTGGAATTGGGCCAGCAAGGTCACTAGTCACTACTATTGGACTGAAATCAGGCTGATGATCCAATTACTAATTTCAGGCTAAATTTTGGACAGCCTGGTGTATTTTTATCATTTTAGGAGAGAAAGGAATAGCCAAGGCTATGGTCATGCACTGAGGACTTTTTAGGTAATCTAGGCAGATGCTAAGTACAAACCGTAGTTCATCAAAATGGTCGGTTAAAATATAATAGACACTTAAGGTGGTATCAATATCACTTGGTAGTCTCATTCAGTTATTTAAGTTAAATAAAGTTTTGAAAAGAGATATATGTAAGGTCTCATGCATCTACTATCTGAATACACTACTTTTAACTTACTTTATAGTTATACTATAGATACTAGCATATACTGAGTAGTAAGTACTTACTTGTCCAAGCAAAGAAGCAATACAAGCACCAGTATGGACAAGAGGACCTTCTTTACCTAAAGCAAGGCCTCCTCCCACTGAACCAATGCTTCCAAATATCTGTAGCACATAAGAAGAATCTTGCAATTAACAGACAGACACATTTCTAAAAATCAAACCCCCCCTTCCTCTCTTCTCTCAAAAAAATAAAAAAATGCAATCCATCATACCTTTCCAATCAAAGTTCTGAAAAGAAGGATGCCATGAATATCAACTCCTGAGCATAAATGAGAATCAGCACTCTCAGTATACATGGAACTTTTGGATAAGCAGGATCAATATTCAACACAAACCAAGAAACATGGCAGAGTTTATCTTACCATTTAAGTAACCCTTGATTTCAGGAATACCAGATCCAGCAGCTGCTGGCGCAAATTGTGTGACAATATATACAGAAGAATACACCAACACCAAGTTGATCAGGACATATACAACAAAGCCAGCAACATATGATTTCTGAATTATATTAAATGTCACTGAGAACTTCCAGCCAGCAAAATTTTCAACAGAAATATTGATGAAAACAGCAGCAAGACCAGTACCTGCAAGCAATCAAAAAGAAAAATATGCATTAAAAAAAAAAAAAAGTGAAGTTGTAAAATTGCTATGAGGACAGTATTAAAGACGTGTGAGGTGTGACTCGAACTGAAGGTGTGTTTGATAAAATTGGAAACTTCAACCCCAAAAATTACTAAAGTCTTAGTCATCAAAATTTATTCTTAAATGTGTGTTAAAGTAAACAGTTGCCATTGAATAAAATAACAGTAGTGTAGTAAAGGAAAATAGTCTAAATAAATAATTTAAATAAGGAAAGAATTGCCGCTGAAAGCATTCTACGTAAGGACATTTTAATCCGTTTTCACTCATTTATTCTACTTCTCCATCTGCTTGCCTGCATATATAAAAGCTCTACCTAATGGAAGAAAATTCAGTTATTGAAATATAAGATGTAAAGCCTGGAAGGAACCAGCAGATCTAACATCAAGTGGAGTATCCTACACATATAAACGCATCTCTTTGCACGCGTAACTATAATCAGCAAAAATATTCGGATATCTATGCAAAACAAACCAACCCTCAACAAAAACAATATTTGCTATTCTCAATAACTAACTAAAGCATAGCGATTAAAATTGAATGCCCGCAAGAGGGAAACTAAAAAGTGCGTTAGCATTAAAATAGCAATTCCAAAGCTGAGATAAAAATTCAAGAACGTACAAATGCCAATGAGCAAGGCAAAGAACCATTTCACCACCAGCAAATAACTCACATACAGCTTCCCTCTTTGCGCCTACAAATCTCAAAGCACAGTCCAATATCATTTCATTATTGAGGAAGAATAATTGCACAAGAAAACAATTAAATTAAAAAAAATTAAAAAAGAGAAGAAAATCAATCAAATAAAACCTGCTCTTCGCGATAAGCAAAATTCTCAATGACTTCATAGTCAAGGCTCTCGGCGCCGCTTCCATCGCTCTTCTTCAATAGCCCACCGGCGTCGTCGAGGAACTGTGATTCTTCAGAATTGGGAATCCGCGACCAAACGAGTCTCGCCGTTTCGATTCCGTTCTGGAGATGATTCGCCAGCATCGTCGATCGATCAGAACCAAAACTCAAAACCCGCGTGTCGTTTTGTTCTGGTAGATGATTCAATCGCGCATAGGTTACGGATCAGCTATCGCTTCAGAATTCCGCAGCAATTGAGCTAGTGAGAATCCAGCACAGTGTCGTAAACCACTCTCTTTCTTTTCTTTTCTTTTTTTACTGTTGTTCCGTCGTTTTCCCTTTCAATGGTGCGTTGCGTTGTTGACCGCGAAGAACCGCAGGTATCAAATTTCCTTTAGTTAGAGGCTAGCAAACAAAGACCGAATGAGGTTGCAAAAAGGCAAAGAGGTATTTTCCAACACGTGATGGAGTTTCCATCTTGTGGCTGTAAACAAAAACTGCTACAATCAACGGATGGATATTATTCCTTGTTGACGTGGCATATTCAGATATTAGTATCCTGTAAGGTGCCGGTGTACTGGATCATAAACGTATCGACTTACGGGGACATCGACCATAATGCCACATTTTTTTAATATAATATATCTAAATACCATAGAATTAAAATAAAAAATTCTAAACTGTCACGATACCATCATTGTTGAGGTAGTTAGCTTTAGCTACTATGGACCAGGACACGTTTCATGTCCCTAGTGGCTAAAATGATTAGTTGCGCCAAAGTAATTGACAACCTCAGCTACTTTGGGTTGAATGAGTTGCGTGTCCAACCACTGGCGATGTGAGTCACACGTATCCAGTTCATAGTAGCTGACTATCAAAGCGATTATGGTACCATGAACCGTGACAATTTGGAAAAAAAATTTGGCTTCGTGACATTCAGGTATATTATATTCAAAAAAAAGTTTTATTTTTCTTATTTTGCATGAGACAAGTCATCTCATGTAACACAAAAAAATAGGTGGGACCCACTAAAAAAGAAAATAGAGAAAATAAAAAAGCAGGTTCCACCCACTTTTTATGTGTTGTATGAGACAACTTATCTCATGCAACATAAGAAAATAATAAAAATGTGTTGGAAACCTTTCAAATAAAAAAAAAAACCCTAAAAAAAAAAAAAGGAGGCAGTTCAATGTCTACGTGTTCTGTGTAAGTAATTCAAGTCCACTTCCTATTGACAGGAATCAATAGTTATTAATTAATTTAGTTAGACGTGCGTGACACATCGTGTTCGTTGTTATAAAATTTTGATTTAGATTTGACGCCACCTTTTTCTGTTTCGGTGGACATTATACTTGGTTCATAAGCAACAACTGTTTTCTCTCTCAAGAGACACGGAATTATCATCGCAGAAAAGCAAAATCAAGAAACACAATTTTGTAAACAATTAAATTAAAATCTTTTTATTTGTGTTATTTTTATTTACTCATGTTTTTCTGGGTGTTAGCATGCAATGTGCATGATGCGGAGCGCATTTTTAGACACTTATATTTAATAAGATACTTGTTAGTAATTATCTCTGCTATGTGTTAATATGTCATTGGTGTTTGAATTTTATTTGAAGGATATATCAAAAAGTGGGCACGACGAGAATATTTTAGATATTTCCATGCCATACGTATGCCACTGGTGGACCTATATTTGTGCAAGTGTGAACAAGTGCATAGACAAATATTACATTATTTTATTTTTATTTTTTTCTTGTTTTAATAATTTACAAAGGAAATAATGAAAACAAATATTATCTTAACTACTTTTCTTGCAAATTTTTAAATATAAGAAATATAATAAAATAAGAAAAGATTATACTTACTACCTGTTTCTTACTATCTCTTACTATAATATTAACAGTTGATTTTTTTCAATCTAACGATTACAATTTATTAGAAATTAATAATTAATTAATAAGTATAACCCCATAAATTACAATCGTTAGATTGACGAAAATCAACTATTAAAATTTAGTAGTAAGAAGTAATAAGAAAAATAAATAGTAAGCATAACCTCACCCAATAAAATAATGTAATATTTTTATAATTAAATAAGAACATATCATTTAACAATGACAATAAAAGCAAATCAAATGCATGCAAAGGTTATATAATCCATTTCTTCACTTTAAAAATAGGTATATATGATTAAAGGGTTTTATAAGAGTTATGTTGTAGGGAAAGTGATTGTGTTATGTTATAGAAATTCGTTTTACGTGCCATAGTTTTTTTTTAAAACATGCGGGCCCCTCAAAATGTTGTGTGTGTAGTAAATTTTTTGTGGTCATGTTAAATGATAGAATGCAAACCCTGTTGGGAACTCGGTTCCCTCAAACTCGGCTAGGAAGCTTTTTGTGCGGAAGTCAATCAACAAGATCCGGAGTTCGGATCTCGGCAGTATCTCAGCCTGAATATCACCAGGTCGGCAGTGCAGCGGAAAAATCAAAAACAAATAGGAGAGAGATAGAAGAACACAACCATATTTTAACGTGGGAAAACCTTCTCCAATGAAGAAGTAAAACCCACGGGACCTAGTCCAGATCAAAAATCCACTATGAGAATAATGGTTACAAGAATCAAATGCACCAATGTGGTGGTTAACACAACCTTTTCCAACAATGGTGATAATCAAACTATCTTAGAGATGTTTCTCTCAAACTCTCCCTAGAGATCTCTCAAATGCAAAGCATAAAGCTTTGCTCAAACAATTTTCTCTCAAATTTTCTCTCAAACAAAATCCTCTCATATTACCTAGCCTCCACCCCAACTAATGAGTATTTATAGGAGATGGAAATTAGGGTTAGGGGTATTTTAGGAAAACCCCTCAAATGGGCTTAACATTGAAGGAGGGCCCAACAAATCTCCCCATCCGACTTCAATGCGTCGGCTTCAGCATCAACCAGGCTCCTTCACAGCAGTCTTCAAATTTCTTTGCTGGAACCGGCTTCGTCATCATATCAGACCAATTTTGGTCATTGTGCACCTTGACGAGTTCGAGCTCTCCGCCTTCCACCACATCCCGGATCCGGTGATACCTCGCATCAATATGCTTAGTGCGGGAGTGATAGGTCGAATTCTTCGCAAGATGGATTGCACTTTGATTGTCACAACCCAGTTCGTACTTGTCTTGTTCATGGTCGAGTTCCATGAGGAACTTCTTCATCCACAGCATCTCTTTGCTTGCCTCAGTCGCGGCAATGTACTCAGCCTCAGTTATCGAAAGTGCAACACATTTCTGAAGTCTTGATTGCCAAGAGACAGCTCCTCCGGCAAATCTCATCATGTATCCCGTCGTCGACTTCCTAGAGTCGAAATCTCCCCCTAAATCAGAACCCGAGTAGCCTTGCAACTCGGCTTTGCCTTCTCCAAATCGGAGACATAAATCGGTGGTACCTCGGAGGTACTTGAAGATCCACTTCACTGCTTCCCAGTGCTCTTTGCCGGGGTTTGACAAATACCGGCTTACCATTCCAACAGCATATGCCAAGTCGGGTCTGGTACAAACCATTGCATACATCAAGCTTCCGACGGCGGATTGATGTGGGACCTTCGGCATCTCGTCTTTGTCTTCATCAGATCTCGGACATTGCTTCTGGTTGAGCTTTATGTGTTCGGCTAGGGGGGTGCTCACTGTTTTGGCTTTGTCCATGCTGAATTTCTTCAAAATCTTCTCAATATACTTTTCTTGAGTTAGCCATAGTAGCTTCTTTTGTCTATCTCGGATAATCTTGAATCCGAGTATTTACTTTGCAGGGCCGAGGTCCTTCATTGCGAAGGACGAGCTTAACGCCTTCTTCAGGGCAGCTATCCTCAATCTGTCTTTCCTTACAATAAGTATGTCGTCAACATATAACAACAATATCAAAAAATCTCCGGCCTCATACCTCTTCACAAATACGCAGTGGTTGGCTTCTGTCTTCTTAAACTTGTGATCAGTCATGAATGATTCAAATTTCTTGTACCACTACCGAGGTGCTTGCTTCAAGCCACAAAGGCTCTTCTTCAACCGACATACCAAATCTGCTTGGTCTGGAGCTTGGAACCCCTCAGTTTGTTCCATATAAATCTCTTCTTCTAAATCACCGTGAAGAAATGCCATCTTCACGTCCATTTGTTCTACCTCGAGGTCCATCGAAGCTGTCATAGCTAACACAGTTCAGACCGAGGTCATTTTCACCACAGGAGAAAAAATCTCCTCAAAGTCTACTCATTTCTTCTTATTGCAGCCTTTCACCACAATCCGGGCTTTGTATCTCGGCTTCTGCCCGTTCTCTTTATTCTTAATCTTGTACACCCATTTATTTTTCAGAGCTCGTCTTCCTTCAGGAAAATCGGTCAGTTCATAAGTATGATTTTCGTGCAGAGACTTCATCTTGTCTTGCATTTCCTTTTCCCATTCTTCTTTCTCTGAGCTCGTCACAGCCTCATCATAACTTTGAGGCTCACCGTCTTCAGCTACAACGGTGTATTCATCAGATGGGTATCTTGTAGAGGGTCTTCTTTCTCGAGTTGGATATCTCGGTTGTTCTTCAGCTTGAGAACCTGGTTCATCATTCTCATCCCAGATCTCATCTTCAACTCGGACTTCATCATCAGCTTGTTGATCATCAATTTCTTCATTTTCTTGATTTTCTCCCCTGCTTCAGCTCGGACAGGAGGGATGGGTTCTTCACGTCTGACAGTAACCTAGACTTTGGGCTTCGAGTTGTCATGAATGGTCTCATCTTCATGAAAGATCACATCTCGACTTCTCATGATCCTTTTATTGATTGGATCCCAAAGTCGGAACCCAAACTCACAGCTCGGCGAACCAAGATAGATGCATTCTTTAGTCTTTGCATCAAGTTTTTCCCTTTCATCTTTGGGGATATGCACGAAGGTTCGGCATCCAAACACCTTTAATTGATTATAGGCCGCTTTCCGACCTGTCCAGACTTCTTCTAGAATTTCTCCTTCAAGTGGTCGTGATGGTGAGAGGTTGATCAAGTCAACAGCAGTTTTGACGGGTTCTCCTCAGAATGATTTCAGCAATCTGGCATTGGATAGCATACTTCAGGCCTTCTCTTCAATAGTCCTGTTCATCCTCTCAGCAATCCATTCAATTGTGAAGTTTTGGGGGGCGTCTTCTCAAGTCGGATCCCGGCCGCTCTGCAATATGCATCAAAAGGGCCGCAATACTCACCAACATTGTCAGTTCGAACCACCTCCAATTTCTTATCAGTCTCCCTTTCAACCATTGCATGGAATTCTTTAAAGGATTGGAGTACCTGGTCTTTAGACTTCAACAAATACACCCACACTTTGCGGGAATGGTCATCAATAAATGAAACAAAATACTGAGCTCCTCGAAGAGATCTTTCTGACATGGAGCAAACATCAGTATGGACGAGGTCAAGAATATACCTGCGTCTTCTGGGCTGATCTGGTTTCACGAAAGAAACTCGGTGCTGCTTTCTAGCTAGGCAGTGCGTGTAACTTTCCAACGCTTGGCCTTTCAACCCGGTCAGTAATCCTTTCTTGTGAAGGATCTGGAGCCCTTTCACGCTCATGTGGCCGAGGCGCTTGTGCCATAGCTCCAAACTCGGTTCATCTCGGACAGAATTGGCTTCTCCGCCATTGATCTTACCTTGCATCACGTACAAGGAGACTTCCTTCTTGCCTCAGGCCACGACCAAGTTTCCCTTGGCCAATTTCCATCTCACACTGCCGAAGTAGTTCACTAACCCGGCATCATCAAGTTTGCCTACTGAGATTAGATTCAATCGCATGTCAGGAACATGCTTTACATCTTTCAATACAAGTCGGCATCCGACACCCGTGGTCAGAGTTACATCATCGACACCAACAATTTTGCTGGTCACCTGATTTCCCATCTTCACGACTTCAAAATCACCACCTCGGTAAGAGGAGAAAAAACCTTTGAGTGCAGTAACGTGGAAGGAGGCACCAGAGTCAACAATCCGGGTTTAATCATCATATGCAACATTCAAATAATTATCCTCGTGTATCTCAAAAAAAAAAATTATCCTCACCAAGGAGGAATATCTCGGCATCAGGAGTGGCAGCCACCACTGTGGTGCTCTTGTCTTCCCTCTTCTTGGTAATTATCTGATCCGGCTTTACAGAGTCGTTCTTCTCATCATTTTGCAAGGTCCAGCAGTCCAGCTTCTTATGACCTGTCTTTCCACTTTAAAAGCACTTCAATTCATATTTAGGCTTTGACCAACCTCTGGACTTTCCTCTTCTATCACGATCTCGACCCCGGCTCTTGCTTCTACCCCTCGATTCGGATCTCCCTTTGTTCCCTGCAACATTGGCCTCAGACGTGCTCGAACTACCTCGTTCTTTTCTCCTGGATTCTTCGCCCAGGAGGCTGTCTGTCATGACATCCATCTTCAACTTTCCATCTGGAGTTGAATTATTCAAAGTCACCACCAGAGTATCCCAGCTTTCTGGCAGCGAGCTAAATAGCAGCAATGCCTACAATTCTTCATCAATTTTCATATCAGCTTTTGACAGCTGATTCACAATACCTTTGTAGGTGTTGAGATGTTCTATCATGCTCATGTCGTCCTTATATTCCAGCTTCACAAGTCGGCGAACCAGGTATGCTTTATTCTTGGGAGTCTTCTTCTGAATCAAGGACTCCAACTTCGTCCACAACTCATACGCATTCGTGAACTCGGACACGTCTCAAAGAGGCTCTTGTCAATATATTTTCTGATCGTAGCTACAGCCTTACGACTCAGAATCTCCCATTCCTTATCGGTTTTGCCTACCGGTCTCTCATCAAGGATAATAGGCTCATGCAAATCTTTGTAGTAGAGATGATCTTCCATCATCGGTTTCTAGTAGGTGAAATTGTTTGCGATCAGCTTGAACATATCTCCATCATGGGTTATGCCACTGGTCTCCATCTCATCTCCCTCAGATCCCATCGAACTCGGGCTCTGATACCACTGTTGGGAACTCAGTTCCCTCAAACTCGGCTAGGAAGCCTTTTGTGCGGAAGTCAATCAACAAGATCCGGAGTTCGGATCTCGGCAGTATCTCGGCCTGAATATCACCAGGTCGGCAGTGCAGCGGAAAAATCAAAAACAAATAGGAGTGAGATAGAAGAACACAACCAGATTTTAACGTGGGAAAACCTTCTCCAATGAAGAAGTAAAACCCACGGGACCTAGTCCAGATCAAAAATCCACTATGAGAATAATGGTTACAAGAATCAAATGCACCAATGTGGTGGTTAACACAACCTTTTCCAACAATGGTGATAATCAAACTATCCTAGAGATGTTTCTCTCAAACTTTCCCTAGAGATCTCTCAAATGCAAAGCATAAAGCTTTGCTCAAACAATCAAACAATTTTCTCTCAAACAAAATCCTCTCATATTACCTAGCCTCCACCCCAACTAATGAGTATTTTTAGGAGATGGAAATTAGGGTTAGAGGTATTTTAGGAAAACCTCTCAAATGGGCTTAACATTGAAGGAGGGCCCAACAAACCCATGATTAAATCAAGAAACTCATATAAATAAATGATATTTTCACTTTTTATAACTTGTATTTTTTTTATAAATGATGACATTAAGGTTTGAATCTATAACCTTATATAAATCTTAATTATTTTTATTTTTATGTTAAGTTGAAGTTTTCTTTTCTTTTCTTGTTTATATGCTTTTATTTTTTAATCATTTAAAACTTAAAAAAAAATATTCCGGTGCGCAGCCCCTGAACCTTAACCACTAAATATGCAGACATAAATAAAATTTTCTAGGTCCACTACTGCATGAGGCAGCCATACACTTAATAGAGGAGTGGTGATAGTCCTGACTCCCCAAAAACATGCAAACATAGGGGGTTTTTGCCCCTCTTTGTTTACCAAAAAAAAAATGCAAACACAAACATCTCATAAGTCTAATCACCACCATTTCTTTTTTAAAAAAAAAAATTGTTATAAAAAAAAAATCATTTCAACCCAAAATCTTAAGATTTTGGATAAGATTACATTAATTATTTTATTCTCTAATACCATATAAAAAATCAATTCAACTCAAAAGTTTAAAAAAAAATTAATGATTTAGGGCATGTTTGGTGCATAGTATAAGATAAGACCTGATAGTATAAGACCTGATTAAATTTTAATATTATCCAGCGTTTGGTATGATATTGTATAATATAATATCCTCCAATATTTTAAAAATTAATATATTAAAAAAGTCCCATGTATTTACCAAAAAAAATATATATATATATTAAAAAAGTTATATTAATATATAAATTTTGAAATGATATATTAGTTCTTGGGAATTGTACTTGTAAGCAATATTAATACATCAACCCCTTATCAGGCCTAATCCACCACTCTTAGGCCGGACTAAGTTATACATCATTTTGATATATAAAGGGATCCTACTGTATAAGCTTATACTATACGATGGTCACACCAAACAACTGAAAATGTCATAACGTATAGTATAAGCTTATACTATCAAGCCTTATATATCACACCAAACAGGCCCTTCCCTTATATTATTCTGTAACACACTCTTTCAAGCCCTTTAGGCTTGAAAGATGACTATTGCGTAGACTCAATTTTTGATTTATTCTTTGTTTCTTTAATTCCACAAATTGACGTGGTGAGGATTGAATATGTGACCTCGTGATTAATAAAGTTCTAATATCATATAAAGAATCATTCTAATCCAAAATCTGAAGGTATTGGATGAAACTATATTAATGGTTTTATATCAATGTAACATTTTTCTCTTCCTTTCTCTCATTTCTTTGTTTCCATCTACAGTTCTCATCTACTTAGCACAAGGTTTAAACTTTCTTTGTAAGTATTTCGTAATAGAGAATATTTTTAATGCTATGGATGTATTGAGTTTTTGGTATATCTTCCACTTATAACGTAACACATGTCTTACTTTTTATTAAATCACTCTCTCATCTCATTTTAAAATAAATTATTTATTAATAATTTGACTTGGATGAAATATGTTTCATATTATGAATGAAAAATGCACTAAGAAATTTTCCTCGTAATAAGCCATTTGACTTTTAGGAAGTGTTTGGTAGGTGGTTTCTTGTGAAATTGATGGGTAAGTTAGGGTGGGAATTGATTTATGCCATGTTTGCTAGAAGTTTTGGGGAAATAAAACCAAGCAACTGTGTTACCTATGCAAATCACTGATGTGTGTAAAATCATGCAAAAAAACATTGTTCCGAAACACCACTTAGGAGATGGTATTTGGGAGAAAACTAGGGAAGTGAAGTTATTGGCGCGGATTTGTTACGGAAATGCCCTCGTCCAGATGTAATCTGAGAGACTCTGTCCTCTGTCAATTCTCGTCTGTATTTTGCTCAGTATATCAAACTATCCAAGAGAGTGAGAAATATCTCGTTCTACAGATCTCTCCTCAATCAAACCCATTGGTTACGGTGGGAGGTAAGCGAATGAACATAATCATTTGAATCCTTTTTTCATTTCTCAAAATGCATGTAGAAAACCGAACGCTTCTTCTGAGTTAACCATGTTACACGTGACCCTATTCGAAGCTAAAGTGAACTCAGACATTGTTCTTTGTGAGCATAGTATTTTTTGGTAAAATAATGTTTAGGGTGAGGGTAGTCTATCTCTATTTTAAAATAAGAGCAAATCATCATCTTTTGTTTGGATTTAATGTGAGGTTAGAAAATATTTATCACTGCAAAATGAACCCAAGTTATACTGTTATTATCAACGAGTAGTTTTTTGTTGTCTTCCCCTACGCGTTTGTTTTACACTGAATCGTCATGGGGGAATAATTAAATTATTTCTGGTTGGGAGGAAATAATGATAATACATGGAAAATGTGCACTGTTTGAGATCAAGTTGTGAGGGCATGCCACATTGTAGAAGTATTGTCAGGGGAGTTTAAAGAAGGTCTCACCATTGCAAAGGTTTTTAGTACGTTCAGTAGTTTTGCTTAAGATGTCAAAAAATAACTCACTTTTGATGGCAGCTTGCAGCTTGCAACTCAATATGAAGGACGGAAGAAGAACGTTGGTATCATCACAGTGCCCAACGTCTCTTTTATACCGAATTTTATTTTAATATTAAAGGGTATTTTCGAAATTTTATCATATTTCCCTATCAATCTTTTATTTTCAACCAATCATGATTTCAGTAAAATTTACATAATTTTTCTGGTAATATTTCGGTCTACCAAATAACATTTTTAAAATTTCCCCTTATTTTATTTTACAACTATTTCCCCACTATTTATATTTATTAGTTAACAAAAATTTCTCCTATATCACGTTCCAGGGCCGATCAAAATGTGTTTGAGATTCGTCATGGGGACACTTTGGAGACAACCTCAGAGCCTAGAGGACATATGAAGGAGGGAGGCTAGATATTCTGCATAATGTAGACCTGATTATTGTGTCCGTACTTTTTTATTTTTTATTTTGGGAGGAGGGTGTCATAAAACAGCCAGTTATTCTAGCTTGACAACATGGACTCGATTGTAACATGGTCCATCCGACAACATGGTCCAAGATAAAAACATCGCGGTCTACAAAATTGTTTGATGGGAGCATGCATATATTATTGAATGCAAGAATAACCTTACGAGCATGCATATATTATATCAATGACGAAGCAGGAAATAAAACCACACGATGCCAAAAAAAAATTATTTTTTATTTTTGGTGATAAGAGAGGTCATGGACCCAAACAGAAAAAATAAAACAAGAGTCCCTTGCTTACCAAAAAAAAAAAAATGAAATAAACTTGGTATTTTGATTGTGTTGCT
>JAVKPL010008931.1:0-34905 GCA_032173675.1 Gastrolobium villosum | reverse complement strand
CAGGCGACATGGGTGCCAACATGATGCATACTGCCATCACATTGTCATCAAGTGCTGTTGATGGGTTACGAAATCAAATTCCGCAAACCCTTCTTCCCCTTCCCGTGGAGCTACGAGTATTACAGCATCTAAAACGTAGGCAATCTTTTCGGCCCTTAGAACTATTCTTAGGTTCCGATACCAGTCCATAAAATTTGAACCGATCAGTTTATTCGTATCGAGTATTGAACGCAGTGACAGTGGATTAGTCATACTATAAGCTGAAAAGGATGTAAAGATAGTTTTAGTTAATATACGGTTATGTAGTTAAAAGCAAATTATTAAAGACTTGAAATAATTTGCCCCTCCCACTATTTTATCTAAGTCAATGACCCTTCTTTTGACTTAGGGTTAATCTACTTTAGATTTTACCTTAGTGGGATTAAGAGTGCGATTATTTATTTTAACCTCCATCTGAGACCGCAAGATTAATTTAAATAAAGGGTTGATCTTTATCAACAGTATCTCATACCTTCTCTTAACATTAGGTTGACAACTCTTTGTCACTTAGTGGTGCATCTCATGCAACCAACCTAGCACCATTACCCTAAGCACATAAGCCCGGCTGTGCCTGCAACTTATGTCTTAGTTAAGCATTAAACCAGCACCCTAAGTGTCTTACACTTCAAACACTACTCTAGCCCAACGAAATAGTGGGTCCCAACTAAGTTGTGGAGCACCATTATGTAGAAGAGTTTTGAGTAGCATTGGTGGTGGGAGGTAATCATATGCTTAATTATTTATTCCTTTTAAGGGTTCCTTTTATCTTGGGGTTAATTAGGTCCCATCAAACGCATATTGTAAGTTATCATGCTAGTCGTTACCTATGTCAAACATCTATCGGTATACACTAGTCGCTTTTGGACAAACATAATAACCATACAAAACGCGGTGTGCCCAATTCATGCATACTAGATGTTCTAATCATACATGCATATAAACAGTTTATATTGAGATAGCCATGGTGCTCGCGCTTTTGTCCTTTTGCTTCTTCAAGCAACGGGCGCTTGTCGTCTATACGCCACTAGCCTATTTCTCTAATTACAAATAATTAAAGAAACTCCATAACATTTTGGAGGAACAAAATTACAAAATTTAAATTACAAATACACTTGTAAATTAAAATGCGCGATTACACATAAATTTAAAATTCAAAAAAATTCAAATCCGGGCACCATGACCATCCCCTTCCTGTTTGTACCTGAAAAGTTCAAAACTTGCAAACACAAACATTATATTATCACATAACATTTTCACATGTATTTTGACATTTAACATTTAAATATCAAAATAACATCAAGATTCATAATCTTAAATTTCTCATTGGCCGAATTTAAAAACAATTTCAATTCAAATTTTGTTAATTCTTTCTCAAAGAAAACAAAATTAAACCATGCATGTAGCCATAAATCTCCACATGGCCGAATCATATAGGTAACTATATGATAAATTTTGTCTCAAAATTTCATGCATATAAACATGACACAATTCATGGAGAAAAATAAGAAATCATTCAAGGCACTCTTAGTACCCTCCATGGCCGAATCTTCCCTTTCAAAAAGGGTGTTCCTTTTAAAACTTTCATAAAGAAAAAGAAACTAAACCATGATGCATAATGTTTTATGAACACAGAATCAAATTTTCATGTTCATAAAAACAAAAACTTTAACACTTTAAAGGATTTGTGATTCAAAATCCACATGCAGAATTTAAACTTTAACCCTTTAAAGATTTTTGATCGTGAAAGACTCTTTTCACAAACAAGGTACCATCACCCGTCGATGGTAAAGCAACCGGGCTCTGATACCACTTGAAAGTAAACTGGCCTTTGAAGGACGATGCATGTAAGGTGTAAAACAAAAATTTTACTGCGGAATATACATGCACTCATAGGTTCATGCTTTAAGACAGCATGATGTTACCTTATTTTGGCCTGATCAGTCAGGGAGATGAGATGTCAGGCTTGAAGGGTTCAAACCCTCTAATGGTGATCCACACCACCGTTCGTCTATGATGCAAGAACTCTTTCTTGAAAGCCACCAGATGAACACCACAATGAGGCTTGCTATGCGCACAAGTGGTGAAGGTGGAGGCCAGGTATCCTGTTTGGAAAGGTGTATTGAGCTACCCTACAGAATGGTGCATAGATGGTGGTGAGTTGGCTAGGTTTTTCACTTAAACCCGAGGTGAGGAACATGTCATATTTATGCGCACCCTTTGGAGAGGAGGAGGGAATTCAATCATTCAAAAAGAAAACAAACTTTCAAATTTCTTTGAAAGTTGCGCATGAAACAGTGTGATAAGGTGGAGCTGTTGCAAAACTAACTTTGCCAACAACCTCCAATCTTATCCACATGAATTTAAATTCAAATTAATTTAAACTTAAATTCATAAACTATCATATAGTATATAGTTCTCATGCGCATAATTCAGCCCTAGAAAGGGTCCAAATACATTGAGCAGTTGCATTCAAAATTTGAATCAACTCACCCACTGATTCCCTCAACCACCAAATCTGAATGGAGGTTTGTTTTAAGTGATAAGATAACACTCTTATCACTTAAAAATGGCGCACCAAACAGCCTAGGGAGAGCCTCCAAAGATGCTTCTTCATCCAAGGAATATGCTCCAATAAGATCCAGTCTTATCCTTTTGTTATGAAACAACTTTTCAAAACCAATTCAAATTCGAATTCAAACACTTGAATTCAAACGTTCAAACATTCAAATTCAAAATTCAAAATTCAAAATCTCAAATTTCAAATTCAAAATTCGAATTTCAAATTTCAAATTCAAAATTCAAATTTCAAAATTCAAAATTCAAATTTCAAATTTCAAATTCAAAATTCGAATTTCGAAATTCAAATTCTAAATTCAAATTTCAAAATTCAAATTTCAAATTCAAAATTCGAAATTCAAATATTTGATTATTAATTTAACTAATTAAATTAATTAGTAATGGCTTGGACTATCCAAGCCCATTACTAAACTCCATGCACCACCCACCCATTTAGGTGGGCTTCCAAACAGCTTCTTGGGCTAATAACATTATTAGGCCCAATACCTTTAAAGCTAGTCCATCATGACTACAAGGTGTTAGTGTGTGACCCATTAGGTCCAACTTAGCTACTGACATAACTGGGCTTGGGCCCAACAAGCCCACAACCCAATTAATGACAACACAGAGCACTAGCAATGCTTTGTTGCCCCAGAACTAGTCAGATTAATGACTTGATCAACCTATTGCACATATTTGGTTACCGTATGTATTTCCCTTCGTCTCGGTTATCTTCCCATTAACCTAGGGTAAGGAAATGTATCAACCCCTGCGGTTTAGGGTAAGCTTTATTCGAAATAGGGAATCTTCAATTTACTGACTCTAAAGGCAGATCATCTTATGATCTCTTTTACTATGCATAGATTCCCGAGTCTCTGTAAATGTCATCCCGATTTCTCCGGTTTACAGATAACCTAATCTCTCACAGAGATTTGACGAATTCCTTCAGCTTATTACCCTAGCCCTGTGCCCTTTAAGGACACGCCCAATAGTATACCTATGAGTCTCCATGTTTCAGGCAGACGAGGTATACAATCAAAACATGCCTTCAAGAACACAGTCTTGGTAATAACTTCTGGTCTAACGAAAGACATACCCAAACATAAAGAGATTACTCTAATGACACTATCTGTGAGATTTCCTCATAGAGTCTCTTTTGGGTCTGTTCAGTGCGAGCTATACTCTTATAGGTCCACCCACGACTTTAGCTAAGATATCTCCATATCTGCAGCTCATGAGGTCTTTACCTTGTATCCATATACAAGTAGATAAGTCGTACTAGTCTTTACTCGAGATCACTGATCCCCAAACTCAGTGTCTCTAGACTAGGAACATATAATTAGGAATAGACATGCAATATCCTTGAATCCTCATGATCGTGATCTCATCACAGATACTCAAGAGATACCTGTTCTATTCCAAGGGGTTTATCCAGTTCATTCATATAATATTAACAGTAATATCGAGACACAATATGAAACTGAATTAATAGTGCTTACATTTATTTGCGACAAACAAAGTTCTACATCTAGTGTCCTTTATTTAATCAAAAGATTGTCTCTAGGACACCCATATGCTAACACAGTGCGCTAAAACGCTCGTCACGACCGTTTTAGCGCGGAGTTGCACACCACGGGTGTCCACTTATCTGGTCCTGGGCGCTAAAACGGTTGGTTCTCAACGTTTTAGCGCCGAGTCACTAACTTTGAAATATACGGGTTTTTTCCCTCATTCTTCTTTCATTTTTCTTTTTCACTTAACACCCTCTCTACATACTCTCTGCATTTTTTCTTGCTTTTCACTTCCAGATTTCATTCACTTGATCAAGAACAAGGTATGAATCATCTTTCATTACTCTTACCTTTATGTTAGTTGATTGCATGTTTCATGAATCAAACCTAAGTTGCTTAGGGGTTTTTTTTTCTTTTCATCATGATTCCATCTAGCTATGTCAATTCTTTGTTGTGATTGTGTTGGGGCTGAATATGATGTATGAATTCTGGGTTTGAAGTTTGATTTGTATGATTATTACTATTACATCTTTGCGCACACACACAAGGTGTTTGCTGAAATGCCTGACTCAGAATAGTCAGGGCGCTAAAATGCTGGTTCTCAACGTTTTAGCGCTCAGACAGTGTAAAATAGGATTGCGGCTAGGCCGCTAAAATGCTCCCAGTGACCGTTTTAGCGCCCATCCCCTGCTGCATACATGATGATTATTTGATTTTGGGAATTAAGGGGGTGTTCACTGGCATAATGAGGGATCTAATTGAATCATGTTCTCAATCTAAATCTGGGAATTACATCCCATACTAATCACTGCATTACTGATTTGTTTTCTTGATGAACAGATTATGTCTACATCTCCACCCAAGAAAAGCAGCAAGAAGAGGTCTAGGGGGTCTAAGACTTCAGCACCTACACCACATCCTCCTGCTTTTGATGAGCATTTTTGGAGGAGTGCTGAGCATGAGGACAGATTTAACAAGAAGACTTCCTCTAGACCCTTTGTTCGGGAAAGGCAGTTAATCCTGGACACTGATGAATAACAGCCCGGCCATAGCACGGGAATTTTATGGCAATGCATATAATGGTGATGAAGGGGGGATTGTGATACCACCCAGGCTCTCGTGAATTCCGAAGAAATTGGCAGAAAATTGACATTCCACCGAGGAGGAAGGATCCTGCTTTTGAGAATTGGACCAAGTTGGGGGCAGCCGAACCTATCTTGCAAACAGTAGCAAAGCCTGGTGAGAAATGAGAAATGACCAAGGATAGGGTTAATCCCAAATTGCTGTGGTTGATGCAACTGAACGGAGAAGCCAGGGTTTGGTTCCATTTTATTATCTCCAATATTATGCCTTCCTCCAATCAAGCAGAGGTCAATTTGATGAGAGTTGTTTTAATATCCACCATCATGACCAAAGGGAAGGTGGAGCTACACATCCTTCTTCAGGATAACATATATGACATGGCCCATTCTGATAGCAGCACATATGCTCTAGGTCATTGCTCTCTGATCCAGCTTTTGTGTCAGAAAGCTGGTGTGGATGTTACTGATAATGGAGTGCAAGTTAAGTTGCATCCCAAAATTGATGCCAAGCTGATACGGGATCAATTAAGGATTGGAGGGGATGGACCTACAGGGTTGACACCTGGCAGGAAGCTTAGGGATAAAACAGATGCAGAGCTTGAAAAGAGAGTCAAATCAGGGGAACAGTGGCTGATTAATGGAGATATTCATATGGGGCACTTACGTCGTCGTCTCAAATTTATACAGGCGAGTCAGCAGTCATTTCAGACTCATGTGATTAAGATGCTGACTGACATATGTGAGGCCCAAGGACTAGAGACATATGCATTTTAGCCTGCTGTTTACCCTCATTCAGAGGAAGAGGGTGCATTTGAGGCAGCTGTCGGCGCCCGTCTTGAAGATGACAGTGAGACTTCTGATGATGATATTTCTGATCATGCTGTTCAGGCCACGGAGCGAGAGACTGTTGCTGCCAGTCAGGATGTTGCAGGACCATCAGCTGGAACCAGTGCAGGAGCAAGGACCAGTGCAGGTGCAGCACATGCTGATTATACACCACTTCCACATCTGATCCAGGAGACCCCTTTGATTTGGATGATGAGGACACAACATCCTACATGGACTCATGATTTTACAGCTTTCTGCTGTTATTTTATTTTATTTTTACAGTTGTTTAGTTTATTTTGTTGATACAGTTGTTTTGTAATTTGGTTAAGTACATTGAGATTTCACTGTTTTGTTGATACACATTGCGATAGTACTGATGTTATTGGTTGTATGTGAACATGTTTCAGTGATCCACTGCTGTTTTAGATTTAAATTAGTTGCTGGGGACAACAACGTTTGAATCTGGGAATTGGGGTGTGATTGAATGGCATGCAAACTTCATGGAGATGTCACTCGAATTGATGAGCCAAAACAGGGAAACATCTCAATATCTTTTCTTTAGTTTTTCTTAGTGTGAATAAATTTTTAGTGTGATTTAGATGTTAGTTGTAGTTTAGAATTTGGATTTTAATTTTTCTTTTATGAAATTTCATGAGGATTTGACTGATCAGAATTTTAGATGATTGATCAAATCAAGGATACAGTCTTATACCTTGCATGTTGAGAAATGAAATGATTGCATGACTTATTCAATGTATAAGAGTAGAAAGATTAGTTTTGATGCATAGAGAGGAAGTCAAGCATGCACTCTGAACTGTGAGGAAATTGAGCCTATACAGAAATTTTTGGTCATAGAGCATTTCACTGCATTAGTAACTCTAGAACTTGCCTCGTTTCTTGTTTGAAATGGCTGATGATGTATAGGGTAGAGGAATTTCCTTCTTGAACCATAAAGTTAAATGGTCAACCCTTAAGTTCCTGTTGCATGAACCTTTGAGCCTAATCTGTTGTTAATGTACCCTCACATCTATTCCTTTAGATTGAAAAGTTCAGATAAGTGATAAGGGGTGGAGTGTTTTGTGGGAAGTAAGGTATCTTTGCAATAAGTGAATGTACAAGGTGTTTGAAACATGAGAAAGAAGGAAAGGAAATAAAAAGAAAAAGAAGAAAAGGTTGTGGAACACAAAGTCTTTGGAAGAGATAGAGGAAAGTGCTAAAAGACACAAAGTGTCTGAAAGAAAAAGAAAAGAAAGAAAGACATTTTTTGTTAAAGACACAAAGTGTCAGGAAGAAAAAGAGGAAGAAGGTTCAAAAAAAAAAAGAGACAATGAATGAAAAGGAAGAGAGATTGGGGAATTAGGAAGAAATTGATAAATATTGTGATTCCCTCTTATCTGAATCAGATTCATTTGATCTGAACTTCTCCTGCCACAGAAATCCTTACCTCTAGTCAAGCCATACACTAAGCCTTATTTCCAACCATGTTAAGACCTTTTTGATCTGCCTTATAGATAATTTGTACCATGAATAATAAGAATATGGGCAAGCCTATGGAAGTTTGAGTGCAGTGAAGAATGAGTGACAAGTTGATCCCTAAACACTAGTGTGCAAGAGAGTTAAATTCTCACAATTCTTGATAAGATCCTAGTGGGGGAGTGTTGTTGTTTGGAAAGTCTTTGTATGTCATATGTACTAATCTGTTGAAAAAGCACATATAATGTTGTGCAAGTCATAAGAAATAAGAGATTGCATGGTTGTAAGTTGTATCAATATGATCCTTTGTTGAATTAAATCTATCCTCATGAGTTTCATTTGTAAGATTCTTGAATCCTTCTTTGTTGTAAGTTCATTACTGAGGACAGCAATGTCCAAATCTGGTAATTGTGATCAACCCCTGGTTCATCAAGTTTTTCAGCATAAATTAGGATCAATTTGTGTGAATAATTGGATAAAAAGGAGGTTAATATCTTAGAAATCCCTCAAGTGCAAGTTTCGAAAGCTTTGTGAAAATTTACACTGTCTTGCAGGGAAAAGAAGCCCAAAATGCATCAAAAGAAGGAAGAAGATTTTGGAGAAAGTGAGATTGCCTAAGTGTTGAGCGCTAAAACGGCCACACAGACCGTTTTAGTGTGCTGCTACAAATCAAGAGTGGAAGTCTCTAGAGCTCAACGCTAAAACGCCCACACTGAGCGTTTTTGATGTGGAAAAAGTCTCTGGTCTCCAACACTAAAACGTTCAAATCAAGTGTTTTAGCGTTGGAGTCAGTTAAAAGCAGTTGGGAAGTTGCCAGCCATGGACGCTAAAACGCCCATCAAGACCGTTTTAGCGCCCAATGCAGTTAAAAGCAGTTGGTCACGCATCAAGCCTGGACGCTAAAATGCCCATTCAGACCGTTTTAGCACCCATATTATTTTTCAGCAGAAATTGTAACACTATAAAAGGCAAAGGCCTTCACATTTTACATATCTCTCCCATCTCTCTACTATATCTCTCCCTCTCCTATATCAGATCTCCTGATCTGAATTCTTTCTTTTATTTTTCCAAATTCTTAGGAGTAGTGTTTCATTTTGTAATTACAACTGGAGATTGAAGATCTACTACCATGATAATGGAGTTTGTTCTTTATTCTTCTCTTGTATTCATTTCAATTATGTCTGAGTAGAGTCCTTTGTAGTCTGATTAAATGGAACTCAAGTGTGTATTTATGAATGATTAATGTGATGTTATGTTTCTCTATTATGTGATTTGTATGAAGTTGTCTTGATCAATTCTTCTTGTTAATGGAATAGTGTAGAACAGACATGTTTACATTGTTCTATAGTTGACAACTTCATCATTAGTATTTTAGTAGTCAAGACATTGATGCTATGATACTAGTGTAATCTTAAGACCTTAGTGATTAATGCATGTATTATGAAAGGAATCACCAAGACATTGGGATTTCTGATTAATGTGTCTATCAAGGTAGTAAGACATTACATCTAGATGATAAGTAAAAGGTTGATTAACATCACATAATAGAGAATTCACGATGGAAATTGGTTCATTCATAAGTTCATGCTTGAGGGAAATTGATATCTGACTACTTGTTAATTTAAATTCATATCTTTTGTGTTTTGAACTTATTTAATTTTATGCAATCTAAATTTCTAGTGACAAGAAATCAATGCAATTAAGAACTCTTTGGTTGATTCAAATCAATAATATTTTGATAGTCAGTGCTTGACACAATTCCTCGTGGGAACGATCTTTACTTATCATTTTTATTACTTGTATGACTAGTGCACTTGCTAATCTGACAACAGTTTCCTTGTATTTAAACGGTTGAATCATATGATTTGAATTATGAACCCTAAAGAGGGCTTAGTTGATTGATGTGTTTAGAGAGCTCAATTGGGAAAAGTTTGTACATGAATGTGTCTTAGAATAATGTGTATTAGCTATAAATGCAATAAAAATTATTGATAAAAAATATGGATTTTATAACTTAGAAAAATTTGAGGGTCATGAAATGGTGAAGATAAATTGTGTAAGGATTGTGTGGTGAGTTGTTGTTTGATGTTGTAATATTATTATATGATGAGTATAAGGGGTGTTAACGGGCCGAGCCGAGCCGAGCTTTGATCTTAACGGGCCAAGCCTGTATTTAAACGTGTCCGACTGGCCTTAGCCTGTTACCTGTCACGAATATAATATTGGCCTGTGGCCTGATTTATTTAGAAAAAATAAAAGCCTGTGTGAAGCCTGTCTTAGCCTGTTAGCATGTTAAAGAATAAAAATAAGATAACAAAATTCCCCAAAAAATCAATTTTCAGATAGAAACCTTAGCTTCCAATTTGCAGCAATAATTTACAAAGTCTACAATAAATAAATAAAAATTAAAGTGAGAGAAGGTAGATAACAAGTTATATTATCTTAGCCCATTATAAAAAAAAATGCCAACAAAAATATAAAATAAAAAAAATTGACACAAACAACCAGTGCAGTGCACAATGGAACGAATGAGTTTTGTGGGTTTGTTTGTGTGAAGGAGGATGAAGGATAATATAGAACAACACTAGTAATTCCATAAATATACATAAATTCAATATATATCCAAATAGCATAATATAGAACAAAATCATTCAAAAAGCCTGTTAAACCAATAAAATGGGTGAAATAAATTGATGAGAGAGAGTTATTACAAGTAGTATAAAAAATATAAATAAATATTTATAGACCAGGCTAGCCTGGGAGGCTCTAAGGCCGAGCTTCTGAATTAGAGCCTGAGGTCTTTGTATTAAACGAACTTTTATACAAGTCCAAGTCTGGTTCCAGCACGAGCTTTTATTAAACGAGCTGGCCTTTATGAAAGGCCCCTGGCTCGTTTACCACCCCTAAGTATAAGTGTTGAATTGGATTGAATACCCGTAGATTGATGGGCATGAGCAATTCGACCTATTGAGGTCATGGTTGGTTTGATGATATAAAAGTGGTATAATTGGTATTGTATGATTATAAGTGGTGTTTAAATTGATAATAGGTTGGTACGATGTTGTGGAATTGGAAGAAGGTTGAATGTATTGAGTATGTGGTAAATTGGCCTATGATGATGTATAAGGAACAATGAGTGTAAATAACCCTTTGGCCTAAGTGAATGAATTTGGGTATGAGTAGCTTGAAAGTGAATTGTTGTCTTGGAATTGATTGATGATCATGATTGTTGATCATTCAGGTTGCCTCTCACGGACGCTATGGAAGCGGGTTAAGCTTGGAGCTTACGTTGTGGAGCATTGGCTTCGAAGTTGAGGTAAACCTTTGGAACTTGGGTTTAGTCCCTTGTGTGCTCCACCACACCTAGTGGAAGGTTGTGGTTGGATTTTGTGCCTTTGAACATTGTGTGAATATGTATGTTCATGCATTATTGCTTGATTGTGTGAAATGCTTGGAGCATGTTGTGTGTGAATTGTTTGATCTCTGGCCAGTAGATGTGTGTTGGTTTGGACTTCCGCTGGAGATATCCTTTGGGGATTCCGGTCGGGTTGTTGCCGTGGGGCCGACTCTGGGAGCGGTACCAGGATGACCCAAATGTGGGACTTCCGCTGGATAGGGCTCATGAGGAGTTCCAGTTGGGTTTTGCCATGGGGTCGTCTCAACCATGGGAGAGGCATCAGGAAGATTCTGGGAGTTATATGATGGGGTCCTTGAACGTAATCCTGATGTGGATGTTCTTGGGTTTGTGTCTAGTTGTTGTGATATTGTATGTCATGCATTTCATACTATGTTGTTGTTGCACATTGAGTGAGCCATGGGGTAGAGTGATCCTCTAGTACCCTTGGTTTACTAAGATATATTTGTATATCTCACCCCGTGTTTGGGGACATCATTTCAGGTTAGGTTGAGCTCGGAGGAGTGGAGCATGAGGTGCATATGGAGGGCATTGTATGTTAGAGGATTTTATTGGATACGCCTAGTATAACTTGTTGCATGTTGATATTGCCATGTTTTTGTATATTCGTGACTATATTTAAGTCTTTCAAAATTGATGTATAATTATGCCTTTAGTTTATATGTATATTCTGTGTGAGCATGAGATTTGTCCATAGCCACCTATGATGTATTTGAAGCATGTATAATATGATGGAAGGGCCTTAGGCCTAATTTAGAATTGATTATACGTACGATTAACAAATGCATGCAATTGAAATTGATGGTTGAAACATAATAAGTATCGTATATGTAAAATAAACTGTGATGGGTTGTAAGTGCCCCAAGGCATTGTTGGTCCTTGTGTGTGCCACCCATTTGATTCTTATGTACCTTGATGTCTTAGGATAAATTGGCAAAATTGGGCATTTTTGTAAAAACAAAGGGAACTCTAGCGAATTTTTGGTAAATTGGCATATTTTAGGCGAACTTTGGGAGAGCGTACCTCCCTCCACAGCGGTCCAATAGGGACGTACCATACGCCATTTTGAAGATGGAGTTACCCTCTATGCCATGTCAAAATTTGGGATTAGTCAGAGTTAGGAATTGGGCTCTAGGAGGTCGGGAACTCAGGCCCCTAATTGGCTCCTGCACATGTGTAGGGTGCTGTGAGAAAAATTGTCCAGTAAGGTGGCGCCACATGGCGCTAGCTGGCGCCATGGGTCTGCGAAATTCAAAGATTTGCAAATTTCTCCAGTAGCTTGGCGCCAACTGGCGCCGTTGTCAGGAAAATATCATGTTTTTTTGGAAAATCCATAACTTGAGCTACGGTGCTCCAAATTGAGCGCGGTTTGAACCCACGTGAAGCTTGGGGAAAAATACAGGTCGTACTATGAGATGAAAGGCATTTATGAGGCACGAAATTGTTGGAGTAAATAAAATGGATAAGGCCTTTAGTGTTAAAAAAAAGATGGAATGTATGAATCTTTGACTTTTTTGGTTTATGGGAACCACTTAGCAACCTTTAAACGAAAGTTGTATGGTATTAGGCTATATTATTAATAATTCCGCATGAAGTTTTGAGTCATGATCACAATTACTTTAAAGGTATAAACGATATTAAAAAGGAAAAAAATTTCCCGTAAAGTCAAATAACCACTGTGATTGTAATTGCACTTAATATCATAATTAATGTTAACAATAGCGGTGTACAACGGGCTGTTACATTTTATGGTATCAGAGCAGTTTCTTAAGGAACTCTGATTGTTGCATGATTGTGGTAAGTGTTGTATAGTTGTGCGTAGACTCTTATTGATTACTGCACATGTGATTCCTTAGTTTGGGCCTGATCAACCCATTCCTTCGTGTCATATATGTGGCCATTATAAGATGCATTCATGAAAACCCTAGAGCACCAAATTCCAGTCCTTAGACTGAGGTTGTGGTTGTAGTGTTGATTGCTCCACAGACATGTATGTTGTAAGTGAATTTGGTGTAATTGAGGACTCAGTTAGAACGATTGGAGGTGTGTCTAATCATTTTTGGTAGGATTCTACCATAGTTGAAATTGTGGACTCATGGTTAGTAAGTATGATTGAAATGAGTTGATATTATGATGATGATGTTGGTGAATCTTCCTTATATGTAGGGAGTAGTTAAAACAATTGAGTATATATGGAATTAGTGGTATGACTATAACATGGTGAGTGACTTGGAACCCCAAAGGATTCTTGAAATGGATGCTTATGTGTAAGCTTAGTCACATTAAGGTTAAATAAGAAGGTTATAAGTCCCTTGTGAAGGGCATACTCTTGGATGAATTAAGATGTTTGGATATGGAAAGAATTTGAACCTTCAAAATCTGAATTAAGGAATGGGAGTACCTTAAAATAACTATGAAAAGGATGTGTTAGGCACTTCAATGTCGAAATATGGGACTTTAGTCCATGATGATTTAATATTGGCTGAACATAAGTGAGGATATCATAATGTATAGAGAGTACAATGTAAGAAGTTAAGAAAATTGCCATGGATGGCATTAGACAAATTTTATTGAGAGTATGATGGTCCATAATAGAATGATGGTTTGACTTGACAAATGTGTCATAAGGGAAACAAATGTGATATGAGAAAGTATGACTAAATGTTGTGTACTAATGGTATTAGTATGCTTTTATAATGTCGGATAGTAGTGAATTGTTTATGATGTGACCTGATTATATGTGTGCATTGATGTATAGGATTTTACTTATGAATGGATCCTTGTAGAGGTTTAGGTGGATAATGCATAAGAGGATTGACCCTGAATGGATGTCTCTTGGAAATTCTGAGGGATGAATAATGTATTTTGAAATGGTATAATTGCTAGGGGATATTTGAAATGGACTAGAATAATACGAAATTGCATGATGGTTTATATATATACTATGATAAAGAGATGGATGATACTCCTGTGATGGCCTAGGTGCCAATATAATATAATATATATATATATATATATATATATATATATATATATTTTGTGAAGGCCCGGGCGCCTATATATGTCTGTGTTGTAATGAATTAGTAAATTCTTGGTAAAAGAACAATGATGTTAAGTGAAATCCCCTATGATGGGAAGTATCTGAAGAGATTATCTTTTAGGAGTGTCATTGGACGCTTAATCTGGTAGGGGATTCATGATGGAGTCCCGGTGTACAAGTCACACAATATTATACATGTTGGTAATAATGTGACAATTAATGTTGTCCTAGGCTTCCCTTGTGGATTGGATCCTAAGAGGTGTTGCTCTTGGAAGTCCCAGGTGAGCACCGCTCGAAATTGAGACTTACGTGGAGGTCCTTGTGCGCTGACTGCGTGGACTAGCAAATGATGGCACTTCTCGTGTCCTAGTGAAATATTGGGAGAAAAGTGATGGTGTTTTAATGAAATAGATATTCTACAGTCACATAGAGGAAGGGTGATTAAAAAGATTGATGGGTTACTCTACATTGTGGAGCATAGCTTCTATGATTCATATTAGATAATGGATTAGAAATGTAACCGAGTACGGGTACTATTAAGAGTTGTAAAATATGTTCTGAAGTATGAGAAAGATGTTGGAATCATGTGATGATGATTATGTTATGGATTAGGTCTAATGACTAGTCAAGTTAAATGAGTAGACTATTCGGGGAAAGGAGCATATCCAGGAAGTCATAATGAATTATGCATATGTAAGATATGATTATTATACCATTATTCCTAATATTAGGATAGGCTCATGTGTTTATACAACACACTTTTGCCATTATATACGGATATGATATGAATATTGTTATCTCTGTGCGGCTTATATGCCCGGATTGTATGGCTATCTCCGTATGGATTATATTCCCGGAGAATATTATTATCTTGTATGAGGAATGTGATACAAGGAAGAACCCTGTGTCAGGGTGACTGTTAGTACAGCTGGTGGTATGTTACCTATTTTTGCGTGAATCATAAGGACAGATTCTCTGATCGGTGGGTCATTACACCTGGGGCCCTTAGGACAGAAAGAGCTCGAGGGGTTAAACCTGAGGATGTTTTTACCCACTGCGTTGGTAGGATTGTATCGTGTGATGAACGCAAAAAGTGATTTCGGGTAATCTTAAGTGATCAGTAATATATCAAATAGAATACAATATGTGAGTTGCCATGAGAATGTTAGTATATTGGTGTCCTAGAGACAATCTTTTGATTAAATGAGGACATAAGATGTGGACCTTTTATCGCAAATAAATAATAAGCACTCTTTATCCCGTTTCATATTATGTCTCGATATTATTGTTAATATTTTATGAACAAACTGGATAAACCCATTGGAATATAACAGGTATCTCTTGAGTATCTGTGATGAGATCACAATCATGAGGATTCAAGGATACCACGCGTTTATTCCTAATTTTATGTTCCTAGTCTAAAGACACTGAGAATGGGGATCAGTGATCTCGGGTAAGACTAGCACGACTTATCTATTTGTATTTGGATACAAGGTAAAGACCTTATGAGCTACAGATATGGAGATGTCTTAGCTAAAGTCGTGGGTGGACCTATAAGGGTATAGCTCGCACTAAACAAACCCACAAGGAGACTCTATGAGGAAATCTCACAGATAGTGTCATTAGAGTAGTCTCTTTATATTTGGGTATGTCTTTCCTTAGACCAGAAGTTATTACCTAGACTGTGTTCTAGAAGGCATGCTTTGATTGTATACCTCGTCTGCCTGAAACATGGAGACTCATAGGTATACTGTTGGGCTTGTCATGAAAGAGCACATGGCTAGGGTGATAAGCTGAAGGAATTCATCAAATCTCTATGAGAGATTAGGTTATCTGTAAACCGGAGAAATCGGGATGACATTTACAGGGATTCGGGAATCTATGCATAGTAAAAGAGATCATGAGATGATCTACCTTTAGAGTCACTAAATTGAAGATTCCCTATTTCGAATAAAGCTTACCCTAAACCGCAAGGGTTGATACATTTCCTACCCTAGGTTTAATGGGAAGGTAACCGAGATGAAGGGAAATATATACGGCAACCAAATATGTGTAATAGGATGATCAAGTCATTAATCTAACTAGCTCTGGGGCAACAAAGCATTGCTAGTGCTCTGTGTTGTCATTAAATGGGTTGTGGGCTTGTTGGGCCCGAGCCCATTTATTTCAGACGCTATGTTGGACCTAATGGGTCACACACTAACACCTTATTGTCATGATGATCTAGCATTAAAGGTATTGGGCCTAATAATGGTTGTTAGCCCAAGAAGAAGTTTGGAAGCCCACCTAAAAGGATTAGGGCGCATGGATCATGTAATGGGTTTGGATGGTCCAAGACATTACTAATTAATTTAATTAGTTAAATTAATTATCAAACATTTAAATTTTAAATTTTGAATTTGAATTTTGAATTTTGAAATTTGAAATTTGAACTTGAATTTTAAATTCGAATTTTGAATTTGAAATTTTAAATTTTGAATTTGAATTTTGAAATTTGAATTTTGAAATTTGAATTTTAAATTTGAAATTTGGATTTTGAATTTGAATTTTGAATGTTTGAACATTTGAATTTAAATGTTTGAATTTGAATTTGAATTGGCCATGAGGCGCATAGAATGGATGGAAGGGGCGCATAGAATGGATGGTCATATGATGACCATTAGGTCAGAATCTTGATTAGATAAAAACCTAATCTCATGAGGATTCGAAGGGGAGGTTGTTGGGAATTTTGAATTGCAACAACTCCACCTTTATTTCCTCTTGTTGTGCGCCATTTTGAAGTTGATTTTAAGTGAAAATCTATTTTCAATTCATTCACTCTCCATCACTCTCTTATGCGCATAAGTGGGGGTAAGTTCTCCTTAGGGTTTGCAAAAAACACCTAGCCAATTCAACTCCATTCCATGCACCACTCTTGTGAAGTTTTCATGCTGAAGACTTCACTCTTCTAAACACATATACCTAGCCTCCTTCTTCACCTATTGAGTGCATAACAAGCCTCTTTGTGGTGGTCATTTGGTGGCTTTCAAGAAGGAGTTCTTGCATCTTGACGTGGGTGGTGTGGATCAATGTTAGGGGGTTTGAACCCTTCAAACCTGACACTGATCTCCTTGGTGTTTGAATCACAAACAAAGGTAACATCATGCTGTCTTAAAGCATGAGTCTTGTATGCATGTGTGATGCCGCTTGGAAATTTTTTGTATTTCCCTCTCACATGCATCGGCCTTCAAGGCTAGTTTACTTTCAAGTGGTATTAAAGCCCGATTGCTTTACCATCGGCAGGTGATAGTACCTTGTTTGTGAAAATTGTTTTTCACGGTCAAAAATCTTTAAAGGGTTAAAGTTTGAATTACAATGCTTTAAATTGTTAAAGTTTTTGTTTTTATGAACATGTTAATACGATTGCTATGTTCATATATCTATATGTAGTCATGGTTTTGTTTCCTTTTCTTTATGAAAGTCTTAAAAGGAAACACCTTTTTGAAGGGGATGATTCAGCCATGAATTGTTTTCTTATTCTCCTCCATGAATTGTATCATGAGCATAGCATGAAATTTTTGTTTCAAAATTTATCATATACATGCATATATGATTCGGCCATTAAAGGGTTTATGGCTGCATGCATGGTTTGATTTTGTGTTCTTTGAGAAAGAGTCAACAAAATTTGAATTATAAAATTGTTATATAATTCGACCATTAAGAGAAAAATTAAGAAAATTTGAATCATGATTCTTGATATCACATTTTAATTGTTAAAATGATGTGACGTGTGAAGGACATGTTATATGATATTTGATATCTTGTGCTTGCAAAGTTGTTTAACCTTTCAGGTGCGAAAAGGAAGGGGTTGGTCATGGTGCCCGAAATTTGAAATTCAAAATTTTAAATTAATGTGTAATTTGAATTTTGAATTTTTGTAATTATTCATTTGTCCCTCCAAAGATGTTTTGAAGTTTCTTTAATTATTTGTAATTAGAGAATTAGGCTATTGGCGTTTAAACGACAAGCGATCGTGGCTTGAGAAGCAAGATGGACGAATGCTCGAGCACCATGACTGTCTCAAATAAAAATGTTTTATATGCTTGTATGCTTTGTACGACTAGTATGCATGAGATAGTGTATCGCGAATGTATGCTTATATGACTTAAGACGTCTAGTATGCATCAATTGGACAAACCGCATTTGTATGCCTTATTATGTACGTCTAATTGCGACTAATGTAAACCGATAGATGTTTGACATAAGTTACGACTTGCATGATAACATACATGTGCGTTTGATGAGACTTAGTAAACCCTAAATAAAAGGAAGCCTTAAAAGGAATAAATTATTAAGCGCATGATTACCTCCCACCACCAATATTACTCAAACCTCATCTAAATAATGATGCTCCACAAATCAGTTGGGACCCACTGTTTCGTTGAGCTAGAGTAGTGTTAGAAGTGTGAGACACTTAGGGTGCTGGTTAATGCTTAACTGAGGCATAAGTTGCAGGCTCACCCGGGCTTATGTGCTTAGGTTAATGGTGCTAGGTTGGTTGTATAACACCTCGCAATTCTAAATTAAGTAATTAAAGTATTAAGTGAGTAATTAAGTGATGGATTAGTGAAAATCCCAAAGGATAGGCCAAAATACAAAGAAAGGGCAAAACAGTAATTAGCCAACACGCAACCCTAGGAAGATAAAAACTGAGTAGAAGGTCTCAGATGGTAAAAATAAGTCTGGAAATGGATTCAGAATGAAAAATTGAGTGGATAGGCAAGTTTCGGAAAAATCAGTGAATAGTGTTTTTCTCGGGTAAAAATATCGCGGTACGATTGCACCGTAAAACGTGTCAGTAGAGTTTTGAGCTCTAGGTTTCAAATATGGATTATAAATGGTTTATGGAGTTAGGAAATATTAATTTTGATAAATTTTGGTGGAATTAAGTCAGTTTGGGGAAGCGTGCCAATAGCGCGCGCAATAGCGTAAAATAGTGTTTTCTCCGAATGACCGGAAAACTCCGGATTCATCTGATCAAGTATAATTAAAGGACATTAGTTAATGTTAAAAAATAGAATTTCTAAATAAGTTTTGAATTTATGAACTTTTAGTGAAATCGGAGAGAAATTCAGATGAGTTTTAAATCGCGTGGGACCCGCCCACTTAAGTTCACTTAAGCCACCTCACCTAAGTACTATTCATCACCACTCCCACTCCTTTCTCTCTCCCCTTGCTGCGTCCATCACCCCTTCTTGAGCAAAAATTTCCTTTGGCCATAACTTGGTCATTTCTCCACCGAATTCAACGATTCTTGTCTTGAATCTTGATGGAAAACACCTCCTGGGCCTGATCAACCCATTTCTTTGTGTTATATGTGTGGTCAGTATAAGATGCCTTCGTGACAACCCTGGAGCACCAATGCCAGTCCTTAGGCTGAGGTCGTGGTTCTAGTGTTTGTTGCTCCATGGACATTGATGTTATAAGTGAATTTGAGGAAATTAAGGACTTAGTGAGAATAAATTGAGATAGTATGTTTAACTATTTTGGGGTAGAATGCTACCATAGTTGAATGTGTGGTCTTATGGTTAGTAAGTATGATTGAATTAAGTTGATATTGTGATGATGATATTGGTAAGTCTTCCCTGAATGTATGGGGAGTTAGAACAATTGATTATATGTGAAATTAGTGAAATAACTTTGACATGGTGGGGGACTTGGAACCCCGATGAATTCGTAAGAATTTGAATATGTGTGCTTGCAAGTAAGCTGGATATAGTAAGGTAAATAAGAAGAAATAAATTGAATCTTCAAATTTGAATTGAGGAATGTGAGGATCCTAAAAGAACTATGAAAATGATGTGTTGGATAATTCAATGTTGAAAAATGGGACTGTAGTCCATGATGATTTATTGTTGACTGAATGTAAAAAGTTGAGGAAATTGCCATGGATGGCATGAGAAAATTTTATTAAGTGCATGAGGGTCCATAATATAATGATGGTTGGACCTGACAAATGTGAGGTGAGAAAATATAATTGAGGGTGGTGTAGTAATCGTATTAATATGCTTCCATAATGTTGTGTAGTATTGAAATGTTGATGATATGTCCCAATTCTATGTGGGTATTGAGGTATAGGATGATAATTGAGAATGGCTCCTTGATAGGGATTCAGTAGGTATATTACATAAGTGTGGATAATGATCCCGTGATGGCTAAGTGCCAGTATGTATATATATATATGTATATATATATATATATACATATATATATACATATATATATATATATATATATATATATATATTGTAAAGGCCGGGGTGCCTATATATATACCTGTGTCGTGATGAATTAGTAAATTCTCTGGAAAAAGAACAATCATGTAAGTGAAATCCCCTATGATGGGAAGTGTTTGAAGAGATTGTCTCTTTGGAGTGTCATTGGACACTCAATCTGGTATGGGATTCATTATGGAGTCCCGGTGTGCAAGTTATACCTTAGCACACATGTTGATAATGATGTGATGATTAAGATTGTCCTGGGTTTCCCTTGTGGATTGAATCCTAAGAGGTGTTGCTCTTGGAAGTCCTAGGCGAGCACCGCTCGAAGTTGAGAATTATCTGGTGGTTCTGATGCGTTGAATGCATGGACTAGAAAATGATGGCACTCTTGGTGTCGTACTGAAATACTGAGAGAAAAAGTGAAGGTGTTAATGAAATAGATCTTCTAAAGTGTTGAGCATAGTTGCTATGAGTCATGTTAGACAATGGATTTGGACGGTACCGAGTACGGGTACTATTAAGAGTTGTAAAATATGTGTCGAAGTGTGAGAAAGATGTTGGAATCATGTGAGGATGATTATGTTATGGACTAAGACTAATGTCTAGTCAAGTTAAATGAGTAGACTGTTCGAGGAAAGAACCATATCTAGGAAGTCATAGTGAATTGTGCATAAGTAAGATATAACTAGTATACCATTATGTGTCTATATAAAACATTTTTTGCCGTTAAATACAGATATGATGTGATATTGTTATCTCCGTATGGATTATGTTCCCGGGGACTATTATTATCTTGTGTAAGTAATGTGATGTGAGGAAGTACCTTGTGTTAGTGGGACTGTTAGTACAACCGATGGTGTAACAGCCAGTTGTACACCGGTATTGTTAACATTGATTATGATATTAAGCGCAGTTACAATCACAGTAATTGGATTAATTAAATTACGGGCAAATTTTTTCTTTTATCATATTCCTTTTTATAACCATATCTTTTTCCGTAATCCATTAAAACAACACTATAATTGTAAATGCAGTTCGCGGAATCATACATTTTACTAACATCATTAATCTTTCTTTTTATTCAATTCATTTAAACTCACCATCTTACTCTCACGTTCTACCATGTTATAGTCCTTTACGTTATCTACGCATGGTTTCAGACCACGTATCATTTGGAGTTCTACCCACCAAGTTAAGCCCCTTTCTTTTAGTCTAGAAAAACCTGAATTTTCGAAAATTACACTGTGGTAATCGATTACCACCTGTCAAAAATGAGGCAGTAGCTAAAATTCTTCATCCTCTGTTCTGATAATCGATTACCAACCTTGGGTAATCGATTACCTCACATGGTAATCGATTACCAAGCCTCAGTAATCGATTACCAGTGAAGACAGTAGCCAAATTTCGTCCCCTGTTGCATGCTAATCGATTACCATGCTTGGGTAATCGATTACTATGCAGCAAAAGTGACAGATTACAGCATTTTTAGCCCAAGAAAGGTTGTGTAATCCATCCCTAACACCTTAGTACTCCACACAACACTTAAACACATCCTAATGTAGGCCATAGGCCCTTCCATCATGCATTTTCAATAAATCATGCATCATTTACAAAGTCCTCAATATAATGGCCATTTACATACAAATATGGACCATTTTACAACATGAATACCAAGACTTCAAGTGCAATGAATGTGGCAATGGACAAGTCCCATGCTCACTCAAAATATACAATTATCCATGTCATGAATAATAAGCAAATAACAAGACTTAGTACACAATCATGAACACTACCAAAAGCATGGAAATAACATCATGCAATATGTTCATGACCTAAGTCTCAAAATACTAATGTCATGCTATGTGCAATCCATAGTCCTCCTCCAAAATGTCATGCAATCCCAATGCACCGCATGCAAATCCACTGTCCACTAAGCGGGCTTCTTGCCCGAAGCTCCTCCCGACTCATAGTGACCTGAAATGTGGTCCCCCAAACACGGGGTGAGATATACAAATATATCTCAGTAAACCAATGGAGCTAGAGGCTCTCTCCACTCCATGGCTCACTCAAATGTATAAATATGACATCATGTAATATGCAAGCAATACAATATCACCAACCAACTGGAGACAACCTAAGAACATCCACGCATGGATTCATGTTCAAGGACTCCATCATATAACTCCCGAGACAATCCTGGCGCCTCTCCCATGGTTGAGAAGACTCCATGGCAAAACCCAACCGGAACTCCTCATGAGCCCTATCCGGCGGATGTCCCCCGTTTGGATCATCCTGGTGTCGCTCCCAGAGTCGACCCCATGGCATACCCAACTGGCATTCTCACACAGGATGAACCCAGCGGATGTCCAAACCAACACACGTCAACTGGCCAGTGACCAAACAATTTTCATACAATCCAAGCAATATGCATACAAGCACATAATCACACAATGCCATAACCACATAATCCAACCACTACCTTCCACTAGGTGTGGTGGAGCACACAAGGGATTAAACCCAAGTTCCAAGGGTTTACCTCTATACGAGCAAATCCGTTCCAAACGTATGCTCCAAATCAACCTTTTACAATCACGTCCGTGTGAGGCACCCTACAACAATCATCAAATCCAAATTACACCAAACCTCAATTTCCATGAAAATTCCTCAAATTTTCCTAAGTTAAAAACCTAACTTTTTCACCAAAAATTATCATAGCATTTCTAGCTTACAAGCATGATTCTAAGGCCTTTTCATCTAATAGCATTTTTCCATTTGGGTTCTCTATCATCACACATCTAAAATTAAAGGTTTAGAGCATAAATTCCTAGATCTACAAAATCAACCACAAATATACTCACAATCAAGTGTATGCTCACCACCAAGGCTCCACTAAGCCAAAGGAAGACCAAAGCTCCAACAAAACTCCAAGAACACAAGTGGGTCGGATCTGTTTTGGCCAAAAAACGCAGCCAAGAGATGGATTCAAGGCTTGTAAGTGTTACCAATGGCTTTAGAAGGTTGTTTACAATAGATTTCAACACCAAAATCAAGAGATTTGGTGAAGAAATGAGAAAATGGCAAAAGGAGAAGGATTGGGTGTTTTTGTTCTTCACTTCCAGGAGGAAAACGCGCACGGGAGAAAGAAAAGGAAGGAAAGGAAGGAGAAAAAGGGTGGGGGCTAAGTGACTTCGGTCACACGGGTCCCACACGCGATCTAACTTTAACCCTGATAAAAATTCCGATCATAAATTCTTAATCTACATATTTTTCCAGTCCATGACATATTTTTATTTCTCCAAAATGTTGATAAAAATTTCACACCTATCGGTACACTCACACCACAGTATTTAACACTTAAAAATCACTATTCATCAATTTTTCCTAAATTTGCCTATTCACTCAATTTTCCGCCCTGATTCCATTTCCAGTATTATTTTTGTCAAATGAAATCTCTAACTCAGTATTTATGCCTCAGAATACACGGCTGGTCAATTACCATTTTGCCCTTTTTGCCCATTTTGGCCATAATTCTTGGATTTTCACTAATCCATCAATTTTCATTTCACAATATAATATTAAAATACACATTTAAATATTTGAGGTGTTATATTCACCCCACCTTTTAGAAATTTTGTCCGCAAAATTAAATCATACCTGCTCGCTAACTCAGGATACAGCCGGAGAATCTCGTCCTCCCGCTCCCAAGTAGCCTCCTCAGGTGTGCGGCCTTCCCACTGAATCTTCAGCATGGGAATAATCTTACTTCTCAATCGCTTTTCACTGTGATCCAATATTGCAATAGGACCGATGGGAGTCTTCAAGTTCTCCCTGATTTCAATATTATCCGGTATCACCACATGTGATTCATCCGGAACATAACGTCGCAACTGCGACACATGAAAAACATCATGTAAATTAGACAACTGAGGGGGTAAGGCAAGCTGATAGGCCACCAATCCTACTCTTTTCATAATTTGATACGGCGCAATGAACCGTGGACTCAGCTTCCTCACACCCAACGCACGGCCAACACCTGTGACCGGAGATAACCGTACAAAAACATGGTCACCTTCCTCAAATTCCAGCGGTCTATGCTTATTGTCATAATAGCTTTTCTGCCGATTCTGTGCCTGTTTCAACTTTTCTCTAATCATTTCAATTTGCACCGTTGTTTCCTGCACAAAATCAGGACCAAATCTTTCTTTATCGCCTACCTCCGTCCAACAAGTGGGCGTACGACACCTCCTGCCATACAAAACCTCATACGGCGCCATGCCCAGACTGGAGTGAAAACTGTTATTATAGGAAAATTCTACCAATGGTAAGTACTTATCCCAAGCATTACCCTGTTCCAGTGTGCAAGCTCTCAGCATATCCTCAAGTGTCTGTATGGTCCTCTCAGTCTGACCATCAGTCTGCGGGTGATAAGCAGTGCTCAGTCGAAGCTGGGTGCCAAAAGCCTGCTGCAAAGCTCCCCAAAAGCGTGAAGTAAACTTCGGGTCCCGATCGCTCACAATGCTAATCGGTATTCCATGGAGTCTAACAATCTCCTTTACATACAATGTAGCCAACTTCTCTGTGGTGAAATCCACTCGTACTGGTAGAAAATGTGCAGACTTCGTGAGTCGGTCCACAATAACCCAAATTGAATCATAACCAGCTTGAGTTCGCGGCAATCCCACAACAAAATCCATCGAAATACTCTCCCATTTCCATTCTGGTATATCCAGCGGCTGAAGTAATCCAGCAGGTTTCTGATGCTCTATTTTCACTTTCTGACAAACCAAGCACTTAGACACGTACTCGGCAACATCCCTTTTCATCCCAGGCCACCAGAACTTAACTTTCAAATCTTGGTACATTTTTGTGGCACCTGGGTGGATAGCATATTGACCCTTGTGGGCCTCAGTCATAACTTCCTCTGCAAGTTCCTTGGGCACAACAATCCTGCCCTGATATAATAATAGTCCTTGTTCATTAACAGATATGCCACTCTGGCCTTTCAAATACTTTATACTTTCATTGCGAATCTGAGTCTCTTTAATCTTCTCGTGCAGCTCGTTCTCAATCCGCGTCAATTCCATATCACACATTCTCCCTGCAAAGAAATCCGTTATTTTCATGTCCCGAAATTTTTCAATCACTTCATTGTCCCACATCATCATATGAGATAAGTTGACAGACTTCCTACTCAATGCATTTACCACAACATTAGCCTTTCCCGGGTGGTATTTCAGCTCAAAGTCATAATCTTTTAAGAATTCAACCCATCTACGCTGCCTCATATTCAGCTCCTTCTGATCAAACAAATATTTCAAGCTTTTATGGTCGCTGAACACAGCAAACTTCATCCCATACAGAAAGTGCCTCCAGATTTTCAAGGCAAACACAATAGCAGCCAGTTCCAAGTCGTGCGTCGGATAATTTTCTTCATGTGGCCTTAACTGCCTAGACGCATAAGCAATCACTTTTCCTTCCTGCATCAGTATGCTCCCTAAACCTTTCTTAGAAGCATCACAATATAAAACAAACTCACCCTCCGGATTAGGTAGAGTCAACACCGGAGCAGTGGTCAATTTCTCTTTCAGTAGCAGAAAACAGTCCTCACATTCCTGGGTCCACACAAAAGGAGTATCCTTTCGTGTCAATCGAGTCAACGGTAGAACCATTGCAGAAAATCCCTGTATAAATCGGCGATAATAGCCAGCAAGCCCCAGAAAACTTCTAATCTCAGTCACAGTCTTAGGTCGTTCCCAGTCACTCACCGCTTTAATCTTGCTCGGATCCACTGCAACACCACTTGCAGAAATAACATGACCCAAAAATTGCACCTCAGACAACCAGAATTCACACTTAGACGGTTTAGCATATAGCTTCTTATCTTTTAACACCTGCAGCACAGTCCTCAAATGGTCAATGTGCTCCTCCTTACTCTTAGAATAGATCAGAATGTCATCAATAAATACAATCACGAACTGGTCCAAATACGGTTTAAAGATGCGGTTCATATAATCCATGAACACCGCAGGGGCATTAGTAAACCCAAAAGGAATCACTTGATATTCAAAATGTCCATATCTGGATCGGAAAGCTGTTTTAGGTACATCCTCCGGTTTAATCCGAATCTGGTGATATCCGGACCGGAGATCAATCTTCGAAAACACACAGGCATCCCTCAACTGATCTAATAAATCATCAATACGCGGTAATGGGTACCAGTTCTTAATAGTCACTTTATTCAACTGTCGGTAGTCAGTGCACAATCTCATGCTACCATCCTTTTTCTTCACAAATATCACCGGTGCTCCCCACGGAGACACACTCGGCCTAATAAAATTCTTCGCAGATAATTCTTCAATGTGTTTCTTCAACTGGCCAACTCAAGTGGCGACATCCGGTATGGAGCCAAGGAGATCGGCCCCACACCAGGCAATAGGTCAATCGAGAATTCAATCTCTCTCTCAGGCGGAAATTCCAGTATCTCATCAGGAAATACGTCCTCAAACTCATTAACAACCGGAATAGAAGAAATCTCCTCCTTTTTATCACCCACCAATCCGCCCAACAGGACATAACCCAAATCTCCAGCCTTCAAGGCCTTCACAGTTTGACTAACAGACAAATACAAAGACGGACAAACAGTCGGCCTCTCGTGAGATAGCAACAACCTCTTTCCGCAGCAATCAATCATTGCGCAGTTCCGAGACAACCAATCCATCCCCAAAATCAAATTAACAGAGGCCAGGGGTAAGATAATTAAATCAATGGTGTAACCCCTGCCTAAATAGGTGAACTTCACATCTTCACAAATCCAAGACGATTCACTAACCTCTCCTGTAGCGGTAGTAATACGCATCGGAGGAACCATCCGTGTTACCTTTAAGTCCAACGCCTTAGCCACATAGTCCGCCACAAAAGAATGCGTTGCTCCCGAATCAAACAACACAGACAAATCAACATTAGAGAGGAAAATTATACCTTTTACCAAATTCGGAGCCTTTTCAGTATGTTGCGCATTTGTAGTATAAACTCGTCCCACAGTAGGAACAGCAGCAGTAGGAGTAGCAGTAATAGTAGCTGTCGGCAAGGCCTGCAGATTCGCAGCCCGCCCCGAAGAAGATGGACAATTTCTAGCAAAGTGGCCATTCTGACCACATTTATAACAAGCCGATGGATCAGCACCACATACACCTTTGTGGTATTTCTTGCACTTCCCATATTGTGGGATAAAATATCTGTTCGCAGCACCACCACCACCAGTGTTTCCACCCCTCTTGAACTGACCAGGAGGCTGCCTTACATGCAACCCCCTACCCCTGTTATTATTATTGAAACCTCCTCTATTAGTATTTCCAGAAGGACCAGGTGTCCTCTTAATATCTTGCTCTTTTGCCGAATCAGATTTCGGATATCTTCCATAAACAGTCTCGACCCTCTTGCATTGGGTCACCAAGTCAGCAAAGTTTCTCACCGCAGTGTTAGACATCCTCTTAGCAATCTTCTCACTCAGCCCTCTTTGAAATTTAGCTGACAAGAACTCCGGAGTAGGTAGAGTACCTCCATAGTTTGCAAACTTGACAAGTTCATTAAATTTTGCCACATAGGCATCCACAGTCATGACTCCCTGTACCAAACTATCAAATTCACCTTGCTTTGCCTCCCGAACATCACGGGGAAAGTATTCTTCATGAAATAATCCTTCAAACATAGTCCAAGAAATAACCTCACCCTGAATAACATATGGGCGAGACACATTGTCCCACTACTCCTGGGCATCACCCTCCAGCATGTAAACCGAATACAGTAATTTTTGTGGATCTTGGCATCTCATCACCTGGAAAATCTTGTCCATTCCCCTCAACCAAGCAGTAACCTCCTTTGGGTCCCTTGACCCCAGAAATGCGAGTGGCTTATGTTTCCTAAAAGATATGAGCCTACGCTCATCATCGGCATTATCAAGCACCTGCCCCGCAGCCCCAGTGGATTGGGCAACAGATGACGGATCAGGAACATAGCTAGGGTCAGTAGTATGATGACTAGCCTCACCAGTGTGGTGACTAGCCCCACTCTCCCCCTGTTGAGGAGTAACAGATGGCGTCGGTGTAGGAGTCACCGTAGCCGTGTGTGGAGGTGAATTATCCCTCCTAGGACGATCTCTATCAGCCCTCATCTCAGCCATAAAGGCCTGCATCATATCCTGATTAGTTTTCATCAGGTTTTCAGTCATGTTTCTATTTGCAGCCATTTCCGCCTGCAGAGCATTCAGGACTGCAGTGACCAGATCCGGTGGCAAAGGACCTGCACCACGTGCCCCACGGCGACCACGCGCCCTACTCATGATATCTGTACATGTAACACAAAGGAATGAGTTGATCAGACCCACACTGAGGAATCACATATACATTAATCATAAATAGTTCACAGATAGCTATAGCACACAAGGTACAAACACACACAATCAGAGTTTCCCTCACAAAACTGCTCTGATACCATAAAATGTAACAGCCTGTTGTACACCGGTATTGTTAACATTGATTATGATATTAAGCGCAGTTACAATCACAGTAATTGGATTAATTAAATTACAGGCAACTTTTTTCTTTTATCATATTCCTTTTTATAACCATATCTTTTTCCGTAATCCATTAAAACAACACTATAATTGTAAATGCAGTTCGCGGAATCATACATTTTACTAACATCATTAATCTTTCTTTTTATTCAATTCATTTAAACTCACTATCTTACTCTCACGTTTTACCATGTTATAGTCCTTTACGTTATCTACGCATGGTTTCAGACCACGTATCATTTGGAGTTCTACCCACCAAGTTAAGCCCCTTTCTTTTAGTCTAGAAAAACCTGAATTTTCGAAAATTACACTGTGGTAATCGATTACCAGTGGGTGGTAATCGATTACCACCTGTCAAAAATGAGGCAGTAGCTAAAATTCTTCATCCTCTGTTCTGGTAATCGATTACCAACCTTGGGTAATCGATTACCTCACATGGTAATCGATTACCCAGCCTCAGTAATCGATTACCAGTGAAGACAGTAGCCAAATTTCGTCCCCTGTTGCATGGTAATCGATTACCATGCTTGGGTAATCGATTACTATGCAGCAAAAGTGACAGATTACAGCATTTTTAGCCCAAGAAAGGTTGTGTAATCCATCCCTAACACCTTAGTACTCCACACAACACTTAAACACATCCTAATGTAGGCCATAGGCCCTTCCATCATGCATTTTCAATAAATCATGCATCATTTACAAAGTCCTCAATATAATGGCCATTTACATACAAATATGGACCATTTTACAACATGAATACCAAGACTTCAAGTGCAATGAATGTGGCAATGGACAAGTCCCATGCTCACTCAAAATATACAATTATCCATGTCATGAATAATAAGCAAATAACAAGACTTAGTACACAATCATGAACACTACCAAAAGCATGGAAATAACATCATGCAATATGTTCATGACCTAAGTCTCAAAATACTAATGTCATGCTATGTGCAATCCATAGTCCTCCTCCAAAATGTCATGCAATCCCAATGCACCGCATGCAAATCCACTGTCCACTAAGCGGGCTTCTTGCCCGAAGCTCCTCCCGACTCATAGTGACCTGAAATGTGGTCCCCCAAACACGGGGTGAGATATACAAATATATCTCAGTAAACCAATGGAGCTAGAGGCTCTCTCCACTCCATGGCTCACTCAAATGTATAAATATGACATCATGTAATATGCAAGCAATACAATATCACCAACCAACTGGAGACAACCTAAGAACATCCACGCATGGATTCATGTTCAAGGACTCCATCATATAACTCCCGAGACAATCCTGGCGCCTCTCCCATGGTTGAGAAGACTCCATGGCAAAACCCAACCGGAACTCCTCATGAGCCCTATCCGGCGGATGTCCCCCGTTTGGATCATCCTGGTGTCGCTCCCAGAGTCGACCCCATGGCATACCCAACTGGCATTCTCACACAGGATGAACCCAGCGGATGTCCAAACCAACACACGTCAACTGGCCAGTGACCAAACAATTTTCATACAATCCAAGCAATATGCATACAAGCACATAATCACACAATGCCATAACCACATAATCCAACCACTACCTTCCACTAGGTGTGGTGGAGCACACAAGGGATTAAACCCAAGTTCCAAGGGTTTACCTCTATACGAGCAAATCCGTTCCAAACGTATGCTCCAAATCAACCTTTTACAATCACGTCCGTGTGAGGCACCCTACAACAATCATCAAATCCAAATTACACCAAACCTCAATTTCCATGAAAATTCCTCAAATTTTCCTAAGTTAAAAACCTAACTTTTTCACCAAAAATTATCATAGCATTTCTAGCTTACAAGCATGATTCTCAGGCCTTTTCATCTAATAGCATTTTTCCATTTGGGTTCTCTATCATCACACATCTAAAATTAAAGGTTTAGAGCATAAATTCCTAGATCTACAAAATCAACCACAAATATACTCACAATCAAGTGTATGCTCACCACCAAGGCTCCACTAAGCCAAAGGAAGACCAAAGCTCCAACAAAACTCCAAGAACACAAGTGGGTCGGATCTGTTTTGGCCAAAAACGCAGCCAAGAGATGGATTCAAGGCTTGTAAGTGTTACCAATGGCTTTAGAAGGTTGTTTACAATAGATTTCAACACCAAAATCAAGAGATTTGGTGAAGAAATGAGAAAATGGCAAAAGGAGAAGGATTGGGTGTTTTTGTTCTTTACTTCCAGGAGGAAAACGCGCAGGGAGAAAGAAAAGGAAGGAAAGGAAGGAGAAAAATGGTGGGGGCTAAGTGACTTCGGTCACACGGGTCCCAAACACGATCTAACTTTAACCCTGATAAAAGTTCCGATCATAAATTCTTAATCTACATATTTTTCCAGTCCATGACATATTTTTATTTCTCCAAAATGTTGATAAAGATTTCACACCTATCAGTACACTCACACCACAGTATTTAACACTTAAAATCACTATTCATCAATTTTTCCTAAATTTGCCTATTCACTTAATTTTCCGCCCTGATTCCATTTTCAGTATTATTTTTGTCATATGAAATCTCTAACTCAGTATTTATGCCTCAGAATACACGGCTGGTCAATTACCATTTTGCCCTTTTTGCCCATTTTGGCCATAATTCTTGGATTTTCACTAATCCATCACTTCTAATTTCACAATATAATATTAAAATACACATTTAAATATTTGAGGTGTTATAGATGGCATGTTACCTCTTATTGCGTGAATTATAAGGACAGATTCTCTGATTGGTGGGGCATTGCACCTGGGGCCCTTAGGACAGCAAGAGCTCGAGGGGTTAAACCTAAGAATGTTTTTACCCATTACATTAGAGGATTGTATCTTGTGAGGAACGCAAGAGGTGAATTTGGATAACTGTAAGTGAACAGTAATATGTCTAATAGGATGAAATGTGTGAGGTGCCATGAGATGGTAGTTTGATGTATGATTTTTGGGCGCTCGAAGATGTGCGTGTGCGTATACCAAGTGTGGTATTATGGATTTGAGTTTTACGAAAATTGTGAAATGAATCGTGGGATTCTCACCCTATGTGGAGGGAATAGAAAAATGACTGGCACTGATGGATTGAGTCAAGGTCTTCTGGGAAGGCTTATGATGACGAGATGTTAAGATGGTGGCCTGATGGCCTTTCATAAAGGATTAATTGTGATGGAGTCAAGTAAGAAGGTGTGATACTAGCTGGTAAATAGAATGGTATTTGGTGAAATAAAAGGTTGATATCTCTGCCCTAGTGGTAGAGTTACTGATGGAGTAACATATATGCAATTTATAGTGAGAGATGTGTTGAAAATACATAATATTCATGTTGTTCTTGGCTAGGTACCAAGATATATGATTGGGTGTGCTAGTAGTACTTTGAATAGTCCGAGAGACTTGTATGCCAGCCTATAGTGAATTATGAAAGTAATGACAGTGATGGAATTAGTTCCATATGGCATGATAAATAGGCTTTGAAAATCCCTATATGATGGGACAAGTATGAGAGAGATATGATATGTGACCTTGGAATGATACATACTGGCTGAATGAAATGATGATGAAGGTGATGTGTATAGAATGAAACACATGTGGAATTGATAACATGAGTATGGAACAATATGTAAAGATAATTGTTAGTGGAAATCTTAGGCAGGTTGCCTTTAATGTGAAAATCAATGATGAACTTTGTGTCAAGCTTGGAGATGATTAGTTGAAATTTTAAGTATGATCTAGTATATGGAAATTCATGAGTGAATTCATAGTTGAAGGCCTTGAAAAGGCCAATGTAATTAAGTTATGGTAATGTGTGGTCCATTAAGTACTAGTTAAATGTCTTGAGAAAGAGATTCCCCATTGTGTTTTGGTGAAAGTTGGTAAACCTGTAAGGTTAGATTGACAGTTGAGCACAAAGATGGTGCTTATTTTAAGATAAAGTGCAGAAGTGAAATTGCGCGTTGTAGGTTATAAACATGAGAAAAGTATATGTATATACAACCTGTGGCTAAATGCCATAAGTGGGGATTATTCCCTCAGAAGAGGAATTTGCAATGAGTGTGAACTGGATGATAGACTCGGTGAATTGCACTGAGGGGCTGTTGAGATTCCATAACAGTGTTTAATGTGGAATAAGAAATATGGAAAAATTGATGACGAGGGTACATACTCCGTAGAAATAAAACTCAGATAAGGATAATTGTGGCTGTAATGTGTCAGAAAGTGATAGTTGCCTGTTTGGCACATATTGAACAGAACGTGATATGACCCTATGGGTATAGTTATTGATACGTTAACTAGGTAGGAAAACCCGCCAAGAGAAATTATGGGCTATATATGCTAGGTAGCCTGACTTGTGAAAAGAAATTGGCTTGGTAAAGCAGAGAAAGTGCGCAACTGCGATGTGCGCTCCGGTTTTTCACATGTGGTGTCACCGGATGATATTGAAATTGGGGAGGACTTGAAGTCTCCCATTGGGCCTTTGAAATGCAAGGCCATTGTGAAAAGAGGCTGAAAAGCCAAAGAATTGAAATGTAAATATTCAGTGAGAAGCCCGCACACTTGATGAAGCTACTTGGGGATGGGAGACTGAGATTCTCCGACTGTATCCTGAGTTAGCATATGAGTATAATTTAATTTTGCGGATAAAATTCCAAAAAGGTGGGGTGAATATAACGCCTCGTAAATTTAACTATGAATTTATATGATAAAATGTGGGTTAAAAGGGAAGGATTAATGAAAATCCTGAAATTAGGGTCAAAATGTGTACCAAGGGCAAAATGATAAATTGCCAAAAACGTAAATCGAGGCATGAAAAATGGAGTAGGAGATCTCAAATGATAAAAATAATGCCGAAATTGGATTCAGGACGAAAAATTGAGTGAATAGGCAAGTTTTGAAAATTTTGATGAATAGTGATTTTCCCAGTGTAAAAATACTGCGATATAATTGTACCGATAAGAGTGGAATTTTTATGGGTATTTTTAGGAAGCAAGCATATGTCATGAACCAGAAAAATACGTAGATTATGAATTTGTGATCGGAATTAGGTGATGGATTAAAGTTAAATCGCGTGTGGGACCCGCTTCTGGCATAAGTGAGCCAAACCCACCTTTTTCCCTCACTTTTCTCTCTCTTCCCTCTTTCTTCTCCCGTGCGCAGCAGCCCTCCCTTGGCCATGGAAGCTTTGATTTTCTTTGATTCACAAATCTCTCATTTCTCCACCAAATCAAGCGATTCTTGGCTTGAAATCTATTGGAAAACAACTTCTAAAGCCATTGGTAGTACCCTTAAGCCTTGAAACCGTCTCATTGGTGAGATTTTGGCCAAAGTCAGCCGCGAATTTGGGGGATTTTGATGAATTTTTGGTGACTTTTGGGTTGATTCATTGCTTGGAGATCATCCCCTTGGACCCTAGGGAGCTATTGGTGGTAAGGTTTCTCACTCTCACTTTGTTTTCAATGTGATCATAATATTGATGAGGGTTTTGAAGTTGTAAATTAAGTTATGGTAGTGAGGAGCATTAAATGGTATGTCTCCTTTGGAATTAAATGTTTAGAATGATAAATGATGATGATTGATGTAATAAAAATTATTATGATTTGGAATTTTTAACTTAGGCAATTTTGTGATGGGTTTCAAGACTTTGTGAAATTGGTATGTGGTGTAATTGAATAATTGAATGATGGACCATTGGTATAGGTTGATAATAGGATTTGATGACATGCGAAAGTGTTAAATTGAATTGAAAAGCCTTGGGGCATACTTCTTGAAGAATTTGAATTATAAGGAAAAGTAAGGAAAGATGATGTAAAAATTGTATAGTTGAGGTTGCATGAATGAAAATGATGTTTAAATGGATGATGGTATATTGTGATATAAAGGAATGAGAAGAAAGAATGTGGGATGCATGGCGTATGTGGTAATTCGACCTATAAAGGAAATTGAAGTAAAATGGTATGGAAAATATTGTAAAAAAATCAATGGTTGATACCTTGGTGCATAGATGGTTGTGATGATGAGTTAATTCAAGGATTAAAATGATTGAGGTATTTGTGATAGATGGAAAAATAGCCTTAGGCTTAAGTGGTTATGTTGGTTAGCATTATTGTGAAGATAATTGACTATATGCAATTGATG